>CBVK0104131518.1:0-19447 GCA_900067695.1 Picea abies
TGGGTTAAGTGAGGGTTGTGAGTATATGTTGAAGTATCAAGGTTTAATTGAACGATTTGCAAGTAGCTACATTGTTTAACTTCCCTTGTTTTATAATTAATTGAACAATAATAAACCTTTATATTAATTATATCGACTATACTTTGTCATGGCATATTAAAAATGCATGAAACAAAGTATGGAGAGCAGCCAACAGAAAATATTTTGAGACATAACATGCGGCATGACTTTGAAAGCATGTGTATTGTTTATGAATCACGTGTTGCTATGGTATGCTTTTTCTATTTACACAATCATGTATATTCTACTATATATAAATGTAAATTTGTTTATTACACTCTATTACTATGTGTGTAGATGGAACGTGAACATGCAAAACATAAAAAAGAAGTTGATCAAGAAAATGTTAGTTTAAATAACCAAAGTACAACATTTCTTACATGTGATAAAGAAATGAGACATACACGTAACTCGAGTGATAATAGCAGTTCAAGTGATGAATGACAATCAATATAATCGAATGTTACTGCAAGTTGTGTGTTTTGGAATAGTTTTCTGTGAAAATCATGGATTTTGTTTAATGTACTCGACATAATGTCTCAATTGCATGAGGACATGTTACCAATAAGTGTAACAATTACATATTGGTTTCATTTTGATTATTGTGCATCTTTACGTTATCTCATTTTGTATGACGATGTGTCTTGTATTCATATATAATAAAACGAGTTTCTTATTTTATTGCATTGTTGAATTTTGTAAAATATGTGTTGTTGATTAATTAATATATGGATGATTTATATTTTTGCAAATAACAAAGGTGTAATTTGTTGGATAATGCATTAATGCAATCATTATATCAAAACACAATAACAAAAATACAGAATCAATATTATTATAAAAAATATTTGATTTTGAGATGGTTAATTAAAAAATTGTTAAAAAACAATTAATTAAAATATATACATATAGATGCATTGTATTCTTTTGAATTCACTAAATTGTGTGTGCCATTAAATAGCCATTGGTGCGTTTTTCTGAGTCTTATGCACCAATGCCTATTAATTAAATGAAAGCACCGGGGCTAACAATTGTGAAAAAAATTGTTACTTTAAGCGACATAATGTACGATTCATTATATTTATCATTTCAAAATATTACGTTGCATATAATAAAAAAGCGCATTGGTGATTTACACATAATATATGACCCGATGCTTTATATAGAATATACACATCGGTGCTTAGTAATAAAAAATGGCTCTAACATCTCATATAAAATATTCAAAACTTCACTATCCTTCAATGCACATGGTAGTACAAGCACCGGTGTGTACTAACTACAAGAGCACCAATGCATAATATTTATACGAGCACCATTGGTGCATACAAAAACAATACGTATCGATGAGTACATAACATGAAAAGCATAATAGTTTTAAGAGCATCGATGCTTTTGACTATCAGGTGTGCATTGGTGCATGTTACTTATGAATGCACCAATGCATTTTTCCAATACAAGATGCTTTTGACTATCAGGTGTGCATTGGTGCATGTTACTTATGAATGCACCAATGCATTTTTCCAATACAAATACTAGAAAAAAAAACCTTTGCCCACCAAAAAAAATTAGTTATATGGAACATCCATTAAAACCTCCACTTTGAATAGTGGAGGTTGTAGCAGAGTTTTTTTTTTAAATTTTGTCAAATCTTGTAACACAAAAAGCCTCTGCTACAAGGTGTTTTCCTTGTAGTGAGATGTAAACAAAACAATGTCGCAATTGGTAACCTAGGCTAATGTGGGTTAGGAGGTTCCCTCTATATATCTAGAACAACATTGGATCACCTTTTCATGTGGAGTGGGGATAGGAATAAACAACATGGTAGAATTAAAGCGTCGTGGACGTTTTCATGATGTTAACATAGGAGAGGGTAGTAAATGAACTCCAAGTTTTTGGTGACTCCAAAATTGTTATTTGGTGGATGAAATGAAAAGTAATGGGTAAGAATATGGATTTGAATAATATTATAAAAGAAATATTGGTACTAAAGGGGAAATTAAACCATATCTCTAGATCAACTAAAAATGCAAATTCTGATTACATATTGAGTGAGATTTAGAAACATTGAAAACCATGATGCACATGGATTATACAATCTATGGATCTTATATGTTCAGTTTCATCAAATAAAATAATTTTTGTTATAAATTGTTAATTTAGAAAATAGTGAAAATGTTGGCATGTTAATGAATTATAAAAATGTTGGATAATCCCAAAGTTTTCTATTTAATTTAACCTACCTAATTGAGGCACGTTCTTCGTTCTTTTGCATATATTCTAATAAATTATCATCAACATCAATTTTCAAACAAGACATTATCTAATACTTGTTTACATTTTCGATCAAACTACTAGTTGTATGGTTTTCAGTTTCTTTGGGATGCGAAGAAAAGGGAAGGTTAGGATGGCATTATTGCTTGTACAAACAACATCGAACACTTGTATCCCATGCAATAGATCAAAAGAAGCACTTAGCGCCAAAGGGAGTGAGGCCTAAATCATCCAATAGATGGCTAGGTGATAATGATCTAGAACACTTGCACTTTGGAGATTGCAAATGGTAAAGGAATAGTGATGAGACTATGCTAAAGTACACTCAAATATATTATTTGAAATACACTTTATACATGTGAAATTTTTATCATGCAAAAGAGAAAGGGAGAGGAGAGGTCATTTGGGTGGTTAGTAACCTTTTTAGTAGCCTCTTTGACCACTCACACTCAGATAAAGGTCGAAAGAACCAAAAAGAAGTTTTTTTTCACATTTGGAAAATCCTTCTTGGTAAGTGTACTAATGGGGTTGGAATGAGGACTTTCTTTGGTGAAAATATGAAATAAAATCCATTTTTTACCATATTTAATTTGTGTATGGGATTGGAATGAGGACAAAGAAAATATGAAATAAAATCCATTTGTTACAATATTTTTTTTTTATGGGATTGGAATGAGGATTTTCTTGGATGAAAATATGAAATAAAATCCATTTGTTATAATATTTATTTTTTAAATGTTTTTTTTTTTTTAAGATAAATTTGGAGATGAGTAAGCATTCATATTTCAAATTCATGTTGTTATAATGTTTAGAGTGTACAATGTAAATAATTTTAATTATTTATTTTTTTATGCAATAAACATTATGATGGAAAAAGAATTATGATGGTCATCTTCTTCTTTCTCTATTCATTAATTTATTGGTATGGATGCATATTATAGTTGTGATGTTTATATTTGTGCATTAATTTCAATTTAAGGTGGTAGATTATAAAAATGATCATTTATTCTTTTTTGGATCCAGAAACATTAGTTGGATTGACCACCTTCCTTGTGGGCACTGCAATTTCTTTTGTTATTTTTTTCAAATTCTTCTTTATTTTTGCAAAATCATAACTTGGATCTCTTTAGTTTTATTGTACAAATTTACTTATAAAGAACACAAATATTACAAAACTTAAAATAATAAACAATAATCCACAATCCCTTGATGACCAGTGTCAACAAAAACTAGACACTAGCTTCAATAGCTTTAGGGATTCCAATAGTAAACAACCATTCAACCTCGCTAACCCCAACTAGATCAAGGCCCTCTTCATTATCTCCCAACTAATCAAGGGTACAAAGCTAGTTCATTTGACTAGTCCCAACAAGGTTCAAGTCATCCAAGGGTAAACAATTAATCTATCTTATCAACCCCAACTAGCTTAAGGCCTTCTTTATTGTCTCCCGACCAATTAATGGTATGAATTTAGTCTATCTTTCTAGTCCCAAATATCTCAAGGCCTTCCTTGTTGTCTCCTAACCAATCAAGGGTAAGTTAAAATGCATTTTTAACTATATCAAGGCCTTCCTTGTTGACTCCCAAATAATGAAGGGTACAAAATCAATATATCTTCTAACCCAAACTAGTGTAAGGCATTTGGCTCCTAACCAATTGAGGGAAAACAATTTCTCTTGTCGACTCCAACCAAATCAAATCCCTCCTTATTGGATACAACTAGACCAAGTGACAATAATTTATCTCGATGGTTGCTACATATCAAGTTTCTCCTTATGGCAACAACTAGACCAAAGGAAAATAATTTATCTCATTGGCCCCAACCATATCAAGTTCTTCCCTACCATCTACAATCAAACCAAGGGAAAATAAGTTACCTTGTTAGCCACAACCAAATCAAGTTCCACCTTGTTACCTACAATCAAAGGAAGGGAAAATAATTTATCTTGCAAGTCCCTACTAAATTAAGTCCATTTTTGTTGAATATAATGAGACCAATGGAGAGAAAATTATCATGTTGGCCCTAATTGAATCAATTTAAACTGTCCTACTAGCCTCCTCATTAGGACAAGGAATTCCTAACTAGATCCAACCAAAACAAGACTACTTTTAATTCAAATATGCATATATGAGAAGGTAAATGGTATCACTTGCTCATGTGACAAATGAGAATGCTCCAACATCCCTACATAAAGAGTGTCAGAATAAGTGCCTCCTCACTCATATTCACTCTTGGTTCAACAAATTGAATATCATACCACACTAAGATAACATGTGGTACAAGGCATGATGTAAATCTCTTTCTCTCTATACACACACAATTCATATGTTCACACCTTCAAAATATTTCTTACAACCTATAACAATTTAAACAATTAAGCACACAAGTAAAATT
This sequence comes from Picea abies, assembly GCA_900067695.1. NCBI lineage: Eukaryota > Viridiplantae > Streptophyta > Pinopsida > Pinales > Pinaceae > Picea > Picea abies. The sequence continues at coordinate 4,730 of CBVK0104131518.1, forward strand.
GCTTATGAGAAACATAAAACTTCTTTCAAAATCACAACTAGAGTTTAAAGTGCAGGAACCTCCCTTGTAACTCCAAGTGCAGTGCCAACAATTAAGAACACAAAAAAATATGTAATATGTGAGCACCATGCAATCACAAAAATATGATGCCATGATCATTTTTCAAGACTTGCAACTTACTACTACTATCTCTCATGGTGCTCCTTGGTCTTGGGGTACATAGGGTGCCTTGCCTTCGTCCAACTTGCTCTAAAGGTTTGTCAAGAACTTTTTCCTTTCTTCTCTTCTTCTTATAAAACCTTGCATAATACCACTACTCCCTACAGTTAAAGTGTCACTAATTATATCTTAGCTATATCTATTCTTTATGCTAAATTGTATGTCCACTTGTGATGTTGTCTATTTTTTCCAGAAAAAGGAAGCGAAACCTATATCCATTTTGCCTCTTCTCTTGCTTCCACTTCCACTTCCAATTCTCATGAAATTCTTATTTATCTCTTATGATCTTCACAATATTTGAATTTTCTTATAACACCTTCCAATGTTTTTGTCTTTATTATATAACTAAATAAAAATAAAGACAAACAAATAATATAAAATATAAAATTAAATTGAAATACAACTACTAAACAAAATATATCTATATATACAATTTAAGTAAAAGAGACTAAATATAATTAAAATTAAATAAGACAAAATCAAAGCCTTCCCATGAAAAGGCACAAGGCCCTCTTCAAACGTGATTTATTAAGTGTCATTTAAATGTAAATTCATATCATTATTCAATCAGCTTTTATACACATTTATTTTTATTATTCTCATTTATGTTGATCAAGTGGAAAAATATTGTTCCCATTGGTATATTTCGAAGAGGGCCTTGCTCTTTTTCATTGAAAGGTTGTGATTTTGTGTTATTTAATTATATTTAGTCTTTTTTATTTAAATTGTGTATATAGATCAATTGTATTTATTATTATCTTTTATTTTTACTTTATATTTTTTATTTATTCATATTTTTATTTAGATTTATAACAGGTTCCATGATTAAAATATGATTTCTAATGGAATGTTACAATTTATTAAAAAAAAAATTCACTTTTAATTGTTCATCATTTATGTAAGACACACTTTATAAGTTCAATGAACTTTCCTTTGTGTTTATTCACTAGTATGGTTTCCTACTTAAAGTTATGAAAGTCATTGGCCTTTTCATAATAGTTGGCAAAGAGATAACTCCTGCTAAAAGAAGTTGTTGCATTGTATTAAGGTGACTTTTCTTTTTAAGTTTCGTTCATCCATGGATGATATTCTCACTATAATGACGTTTTATAAGTCAGATTATAAATAGTCAATCTCACTTTTTTATTCGTTGAGTAATCACACACCTAGAAATATTTCTTCATTCCTAGTAAACAAATCATTGTGTTATGCCCAATATTTTTTTTTCCATCAAATAAATGTAGGTCACAACTTCACCTTCTTGAAATCTCTCTCTAGTTGGGGTCATTTCCTCTTGCCTCTATCATAAGATCTCTCCAATGATCCAAATGATGTCAAATTAAAAAAAAAAAATCTAGATCCTTCATATCTTTGATTGCAATCTTTTCTTTCATACTCTATTTTATGCTTCAAATGCTTTTACATTTATTTTAAACTCTACATTGTTCACATGGGTATGCTCTTCTTAAATCTATATAATCCTTGGTGAGACTTTGTGTGATCTCTACCATGTTGATGGGTACTTCATGATTCTAGTGTCCACTAGAATACTCTTCCACATCCATAGTATTGGCCTCGTGCACATTGTAACCTCATGCATTAAATGAATCATCCATGGTGGAAAAAATTCCACCTCCATTACTTTGTTGTCTTTTCAAAAAATTCCCTGTTCTAATATCAAATTTTGAACATGCTTGTCATTTTGATTTTTTATTTAATTGGAATAAAAAAATTAGAATTATCTTCCTAGAATTTCACTGAGCTTTGCTTTGTATACTTTTCTTTGAACTAGGCACCACACCTTGTATTTTCAACTCCACATTGTTAAATTTATTCTTGGTACTTCATTATTTGGAATAAGGATTTGGAGAACTTTTCTTGACTCTATATCAATCATTCTACTTCGAATGGGATATACTCTACTTATCTCTGGCTTTGCTTTGCTTTCTTCTAGGAAGATATCATTTTACCTTTAACTGCAAATACTACTCTACTTTGGTCAATAGTCAAGGTAAGGACTAGAGAATTTATGAAAATTTCCCACTCTACTATCTCAAGGCTCAAAACTCTGCTTCTTCAGGAATTATGGAACTCTACCTCCTTCTATCATAAGACTCTACCTTCATTACTTCCAAGTTGTTGCCTTCCTCACCGATGGGACTTCACCTTCTTCACCCATAGGAGTGTTCCTTCCTTATAGACTCCAACTTTAATGGCATGTCTTAGTCATATAAGGAACGACATCATTTGATGCCAAAATTATGAAGTGTCAACTCCAGTATTTGTAGGAATTTGCTTCCAACCGAAGCCCTCAATAGAGAAGATTTTTCCTTTAATTTCCTTTCTTGGATGTCATATAAGGGACATCATCATTTGATGCCAAAATGACTAAGTTCCCGCAACATTCATAGGAATCCACTTCCAAGTGAGGCCTTCAATAGAGAAGACTCTACCTTCTCAAGGTGTTGAACTTCCATCCAACTCGAGTCTCTGCTCTAAATACATTCTAAACACAAAAGAATAATATTTCACTTTGTGTAGAAAATGGTGCAGTCTTAAAAATCATATTTCAATAATAAGAAAAGGATATTTTTCTTCGTTTTGAGAAACAAATTCGGCTCTAAGAGGTTTTTCTTAAGATTTAATTTTCCTTACAAAATGAAGGGTAGGTTACTACAATTTTACCTTCTACAATAAAGGGAGGTCCAATTACTCCTATTTACACAACATAACAAGACTTCATAGCACTCCTAGAAAAATGAAACAACAAACTATTGAACTCTACTTCCTTCACAAATGTCAGATTCCTCACTTTGCATTTTCTAGAAAAACGAGCATCTACACTTTGTTGAGTTTGATCCCCTGATCTACACACACTAAAATTGCTAACTTTATTCCAATTCTAGCAATGCATACACCTAAAGTAACATAAATCTTGTTGATTTAATCTATGAAGGCCTCTATGTTGCAACTAAAACTTTAATACTATTATGTAATAGACTCGACCACCTCTTTAATAATAAGGACAACAATGCACCAATAACTCACAGAAACCTATAATATTTTAAAATCTATATGTGAGTGTATAATATAATGCATACAATAAAATATATAAACAAGGGATGCAAACACCATATACTGACACATCTCCCACACAATTATAGAAGCACTCACACAATGAAATGTACTTGTAGTAAAATCAGAGGTATTTACAAACACATTGTAGAACTTTTCAAGTATTTAAACTATTCAGTGAATGTCATCACAACATACATAATATTATTCACAAATATATTAGCACTTATCACCATACACTGACACATTTCCCACGTAATCATAGAAGCATTCACACAATGAAATGTGCTTATAGTAAAATCAAAGGGCAAACACATTGTAAAGTCTTTCACATATTTAACTATTCAATAATTATCATCACAACAAATGTAATATTATTCACAAAGATATTAACACTTATTTGAACAATGTTTGAGGCACATGGACTAGTTGATTGGGGAAATATTTTCCTCCCAACCACATACAATCCTACATGATTGTTGTCCCCTAATTGAGGCCATGAAATGACACAAGTAATGGCTTTATCACTAGCATAATTTCAACTCTTAATAGATTCTCTTGCGGGAACCCATCAATCTTAATAAAGCTTCACTTTACCATCCCTCCATGAATATTACAATAGATGGGAAATTCAGCATGAAACCCACCCTCTGTTAGTTGGGAAATGCAAACAGTTCCCCTCTCTCCACAACGAAACCCACTCCCCATATCCTACACTCTTAGTAGAAGCATTTTAGTATAAAGGGAATGCACTCATGGCAGCATACACTACATAGGAGTAGCATTGCAATGATGGAGAGAAGTTGACCACGAAGAAGACATAAATTTCACATGACATCCCTGAGAGATTTGTGACGGGGAAAGTTCACATTTTATATGCTTGCATGCATACACTAGGTGGCATTTTGTAAGTTCAATGAAAAAATATTCTCAAGGTTCATATGTTCTCCAAAGTCTATTTCCCAAGGTCTATGATTAATTCCTAGGGTCATATCTTAATTCACAAGTGAAATGTTAATTGGGTTTTCACATGGTCGTCTCATTCTCCCTCAAATCCCTTTGACTCATGTCAATCCATAGGCCCTCCTCATGTTCTCCTTGGCAAGTGCATGTCTCTTCTACTAATTTTACTAGGAATATGCTTAAATTGTTAACTTAGGCCTTAGGAAAATAAAGCATATCAGCTACATGCTATTTAAACATTCATTGGCAGGATCTTGGCCTTGGACCCTCACTAGGAATTTTACATGGCCACATATTTTTTACACATAGATAAAATGTTTACAATCATGATACCCTTGACTCAACATCAAAGTAAAATACCATAAGGTACCCTTAACTTGGTACTTAATGCAAAAATGTACTAATACATAAGTTATCTACACATTACCCATGTCCAAACATAAAGAGGTCAAAAAGGGGTATAATACATCTCTTCTCTTGTCAAAAGGATATTTTCAATTAAAAACAACAAGAAAAATGCAATAAATAAAAAAGGAACCATGTTGAAGTCTTCGCAAATTGATTGATAGATGAGATACATCCAAAATTTTGACTTGGGCATAAAATGTTGCTTATATTTTACCAAATGAAAGAGCCTAACAAATAGAGAACTAAAAAATAAAATGAATCTAATTAGATATGGTCTTTTTACAATTTTTTTTTTTTGAGCTTGACATGCCACCTTATAGAGGTATACATCCAAACTCCATTGTAGATAAGTTGAAATTGTTTGAACATCCATATCAAATGCAAAGGAAAGATGGAAGTACAATAAAACTTCATTGGTATTTGATACAACTAAAATGAAATTCAAAGGAATGTCTAGTCTTCATTACATTCTGAAAGGGTATCTAAAAAAACAAATAACACAAACTAAAGACTAGAAGTTGCCAAAGTTTCCACAAACCCGTAAAAAAAGGGAAAATAAGAAAAAGAAAAAAAGGAAAAGGTATTTAGTTTTTAGGTCAAAAGTAAAAAAATATGTATAGCACACAAACTACCTATGGACACACTAAGTTTGGATTTAGGAAAATGAATAAATGAAAGTCAAATTTCCAAAAATTTGAGAAGGGAGTCAACTACAGTTTCTCTTTCAAGAGAGTTTTAGAAGATAGAAAGACACAAAAGGAAATTCTAGAACCCACAATGCCATTAAATAATCACTCTATATTCAAATAGATTTACGGAAAAAGTATAAAATCAATTGAAAGGAGATTTAAATTGAAAATTGACCCAATCAAGTCCCAAGTCTAGGTGAAAAAATGTCAGAGTTCCAAATGGAAAATGTAAGAAGCAAAGAAGTATAACTTGAGAAAAGGTTGATAGAAAAAACAAGATAATCAAGACTTCAAGGAAAACTCAATTTGTTTTCATTCTAACAAATCAAAGAATGCAAAGGAATTCTTGGAAAAAAACCTAATAACCCACCCCTACTGTGTGTCAAGAAAAAGGAGTTATTGGTCAAATATAAAACCATCATAGCATTCACCAAGTAACCTTGCCAAGATGTAACTTAAAGGGATCAGTAAGCTATTGGTTGAACAACCACAAAAGAGAAAATGGATTTGATCTAGAAATTTCATTAGAGGATTATTGCCCATGATTTTAATGTAACTATTAAAAAAGGTAGCTTACAAAAAATTGAAAAGAAAACTCCAAGGAAAGATTTTTGGCTAATTGTATCTCTCACAAAAAAAAAAAACTACTCCTTTGTTCTTATCATTATTAATTGAGGAAATAAAGAAAAAGATAAATAAATTCCCATTTGAGGTCTACGATTTCTAATTTTATTTTGTTAGATTTAAATTGTTGTTTCTTAAAAAGTATGATATAAGGGTTATTAAAAAAAATACTTCTATCTAGGAGTAAAGTTCAAGTTCTTACAAAAATATCTTGTTGAGCTCCAAAAGGCCTTTTTTCTCAGATTTTATTCAACATAACATGGCATCAAAACACAAATTTTCCATGTTCATGCTGAAAAATTTGCATCCTCGTCAAATATGGGCCTATTGTAAAGATGACCCTCACGAAAAAAGGCTTAGTAGAGATTATTTAGCTAAGCTTTAGAATTTTATGTATTTTTTAATTAACCCCAACTTTTGGTGTAAGTTCGTGGATCCATTGAGAAGTCAACCAATGGACTGAGGGATTTCAACCAATTAAATAAGATTGACTATGTGATCTAGACGAGGTTGACTATAAATGAGTGGGTGTAGAAAGGACCAGGAAATTCATATTGTCTAACTATTATGGGGCCAACTTGAGGGATCAAATTTAATCATATCAACTCTGACTTAAATAGATTGGTTATGCACTCAAGTATATAAATAGATTATCTATGGATAGATCTATAATTATGAGAAATTATGTGAATAATGTTCTTTTGTTGCCTAATGTCGTAATGGTGTTTTTAAACTCCATTCCTCTTAGCTTGGATTTGTGTTCTACTTATATAATGCATCCATGATATCTAACATGGTATCAAAGCCTAGGTTTTGAATATCTTAGCTTGATTCTATCACTACAAGTCATTTTTGACATTATGACATCACAAGTAGACTATGGATATATTTGTGCACCTGAGAAGTATGATTTCTAGAAGGAATAAAATTGTATTTGGACTCACAAGATTTTGGATCAAGGTTCCACATAAGTGATATGATTTTCAAATAGGGGCCTATTATACTGAATGGGATAAAATATGGCATGTGGGCACTAGACATGGAGACTTTGTTGAAAAGTAAAACATTATGGTGGTTCACAAAGATTATTTTTCTTGAATCTAAAGATGAACATGAGATAATCATTGTTAATGGGAATAAGGATGAATTTTTAGGTGTTATGATGGCCTACATCTCAAGGGAGATTTGATTTCATACCAATGGGATTCACTATCCTAATGAAGTATGTAATAAGATGCAGAATTTTTTCAACAAGGTGGATGAAACCCATCTTATTTAACTTGAGAAAGAGTTGATCTCTCTTCAACCTCTCTCTTTCAACATTATAGAGGATTATTTGGCTTGTGTGAAGGCCATATAATTGAATTTGAATGAATGTAGAAAATATCATTTCCTGAAAAAATGAAGGACATCTAATAGAATTGATTATGATGAATCTAAAAACACCATATGATGTTTCGTGTTCCATATTTAGTGATAAATGGAGTTCAAGAGAAGATGTAAAGGATTATACCTTTGACTCCCTTTGATCTTTGTTGATTGGGGAAAAAAATAAAAATTCTTTGATGAATGAAGGCTTAGCGATAAGAAGCATGTTCATTTCATTAAGAAAAAGGGTTGAGAAATTCACATAGAAATAGGTCGAGATGGAAATTATGAAAGAAGCCATGGTATGGACTATGAAAAGGATGAATAAGATCCGGTTGATGAAATAAAGTAGGAAGGAAATGGTTAACAATCAACTAAGAAGGTCAAGAACAAAAAGAGGTGTTATTGTGGCTTTTTGAGATGACTTGTTGCAACAAGACTAGTGATATTGAGGATAAGGTTAAAAGCCTTGAGGTGAATAGTAGCAATGCTATAAATAAAATAAAGGTGAAGGAACACATACCTTTTCTATTTTTTCTCTCAAGTGATACATGTCCATACTTCTCAAAGGGAGTGGATTATAGACTCTCATTATTCACATCTCATGGATAAATATGCTTATATTTTTTCTTCCTTAAGTGACGCTAAAGAAGAGAAGACATTCATTGAAAATGACTATGCACTAAGCGTTATTGGTAGTGGTAGGGTTGATTGTGAGAATGGTGTGATCATTGATGTTACCATGTACCACATCTGAATCCAAATCTATTATATATACCACTCACCCAGATTGGCAAGAAAGTTGAATTCTAGCCAAACAAGTTGGTTGTGAAGGATATTGACACTCATGTTGAGATTTTTGTTGAGGGTATTCTTGACCTCAAGGGAAGATCGTATTAATTTTGTGATCGTTAAGGGTGAAAATATAAGTGGGTCGTTTTTACTTATATCTAGAACTAATGATAGAAGCAAATTTTGGCATAAGAGATTAGGGCATTTGAACTTCAAAAGTATGAATTTTATGGTTCAATTGAATATGGTTCATGGATAGTGACCTAGAGTGGTTTCTTTAGAAGGTGCATGTGAGGTTTATGTTATTGGTAAACATCATGAAGAAAAGTTTGAGAAAGGGAAATCTTAGAGGGAAAAGACACAACAAGGGCTTGTGCATAGTGATCTTTGTACAAGGAATCATCCTTCTCTAGCAAGTGTAAAGTATGTTCTCACCTACATTGATGATTTTTTAAGTATATTTGAGTTTATTTCTTGAAGATGAAGGATATTATTTTTAAGAAATTCAATAATTTTAGGGCATTGGATGAAAAAAATGTGGTTGACCTATGAAATGTTTGAGATTTAAAAAATGGAGGAGAATATGTGAGCAATGCATTTGAAGGATATTACTTATCTCAAAGTGAATCGGGATATCTCATGGAAAAAAACAATATGTTACATTTAGTAAAATGGTGATGATGAGAAGAAGAACAAAACATTGATTGAAATGTCTAGATGTTTAGTTCAAGGTAAGGGAATACCAACCAAATTTTGGACAGAAGTTGTTGCCCACTCAAATTGCATTCTAAATGGAGTTTTAACTAAGGTCATGTGGGATGTCACTTCTTTTGAGAAATGGAGTGGAATGAAACCTTCAATTGGACATCTCAAAACCCTTAGATCTAAGCTTGGGCTCATATGTTAGATGAGAAGTGGAAGAAGTTGGATGCCAAGTACTAATCTTGCATCATGGTAAGGTACTCTAAAGAGTCTAAAGCCTATCAATTGTATGATCTGACTAAGTAAGAGGTGATCAAACAACGAGATGTTATATTTGATGAGAATACCTCAGGTGATACACTATTGAAATCTTATTTTGGTGTTTGAGGGAGTGATTCAACCAAATATTAAAGATATTGAAATCAACTGGTCTAAACTCTAAACCTACTAGCCCAACTTCTTAATCACCCAAGGTGTATGAATTGACTTCTAGTTGGATTTATACTATTGAATTTTCTGTCAGTAAAATTTCTAATTATGAATCCACTAGCAACATGAATGATGGTGATGACTCTATTCATGATGAATTAGTTGCAAGGACACCTTATGTTGGGGAGATTCATTATCCCAAGTGTGTAAAAAATACCATTTTCACTACTAAAAGTGATGTGGTGATTCCACTAAATAAATAAATATTTGGGAACAAAAAAAACAAGTTAATGTTTCACTCATGGAACATGTGCTAGAGACATGTGCCCCTGAAATATATGTAGATGCACATGACAAGCATGAATTGGTAACAACTATGAATTGGGAATATAATTCCTTATTGAAAAATAAGACTTGGGAATTGGTTCTCTATCCACAAGGAAATAATGTGGTGAAATGAAAATGGGTCTATAAGATCAAGTCTATCTCAAATGGTATTTTTGAGAGACATAAGGCACAATTGGTAAAATGGGGTTTTTCTCAATATGAAGGTATCAACTACATGGAAACCTTTTCTCTTGTAGACAAGATGAATTCTATCTTAATTGTTCTTTCTCTTAATACTAATGTTGTTTGGGAGGTACATTAGATGTATGTTAAGAGAACCTTCTCACATAGGGATCTTACTAAGCAAATATTTATGGATCACCCAACAAGTTTTCTGCAAGATGGTAATCTTGTGTGAAAACTAAAGAAGTTTTTGTATGGCTTGAAATAGGAACTTAGGTAATGGTATGAGAAGATTGATTGTTTCTTTATTTGAATTGGTTTCAAGTGTTGTGAATCATATCACATTATTTATTTATGTACTACATGTGAATGTTGTAGTTCTATTAATTGTGATATATGTCGATGACTTGATCATTGGGAATAACGGTGGTTCAATTTTTTGTATAAAAGAAAAATTGAAGGATAATTTGAAATGTCCATCTTAGGTTTGTTAAAACTCTTTCTTTCCATTCAAGTTATGCAGATAGATAATGTTATCTTCACTTCTCATCTAAAGTATTATTTAGATCTATTAAAGAGATTTAGAATGGAATATTGCAAGCCACATTCTATTATGTTTCAATAGAGGGTTATGCTGACTAAGGAATATGATTCTCTAAAAGTTGATCCTATTGTGTACAATAAACTTGTTGGCACTCTTATTTATTTGACTCATAGTATACTTAATATTTCCTTTGTTGTTAGTTTGGTCTCTATGTTCATGCAAGATTTGAGGGAGAACCATCTGAAACGTACCAAAGAAGCATATCAATGTAATGCAGAATAGTCCATTAATGGAAAAATATGCAACATAGGATGGACAAAGAGTTGAAATCCATTTATGATAAATATACAATTGATAAATTGAATGAATGAGATTGATTTACAATAAACTTTGTGACCGTATAATTACATGCATTGATTAGTCACGAAGGTGAAGGGTTGTGCCCCTTAGTTTATTATTATTATTATCATAACCATGTGATATTTATTTATATATTTTATATTCATTACATTGCTTCTCCCTTCAAGAATGTTTTATCCTCAAAGAAGAAAAGGGTTAGGTCTTCATTTTTTCTTGTAATGCTTTCACATGATACTATGTTCTTGATGTTGATATAGTCGAAGAAATGAGACAATATGATCTTTGAAGTATTGAACAAAATTGACATATTGTTGAACGGTCAACCCACCCTAGTTCAATATAATTATGTGGAATTGGGAGTTTATATAGTTCTTGGATAGAATTTTTTATTGTGATTCCAAGATTGAGTGTTATTTTCATACCGAATTGCACTAGAATTGATCTTATTCCAAGTATAGGTCAAGTATTTCCTTTGTTCAAAGTGGTGATAATACGTTGGTTGGTTAAGTTGTAAGTTTTTTTATTAGAATGTCGACATGGTATCCTTGTAACATGATCTTTCTTTATCATAGTTTTAGTGTTTTCTTGATTCACCTTTGGTGTTATAATTTTTTCATACATTTATGATGCTCTATCAGTTGTTGAAATTTTATTAGTAGAGACACTTGGATTTTCCAAGGTATGTATCCATCATTTTTTTGTGTGATCAAGCTTTGACTATGATCTCTGAGACAAGAAATTTTATCATATTTATTAGCTATAGCCTTGTCATGTTTTTTATGCATCTTTTGTATTGAGTTTTGATTATCCTAAAGGATCACACTTGCTACATCTTCAAGGTCTTCTGATAATGGAGCTTCTAAACATGGCTTCATTGTAAAGTCATGAAATGTTATCATCTTCTTTTTATACGAGAATGTCAAAATTTTCGTTTTCATGTTTAAGATGATGGTTCTTAATGTTTATATCCAAATTGAACCTCAAATTATGTCAATGTCTTTATCAAGCATAGATGTAACATTAAATTCAAATACAAAATATATTCGTTAATTTTCAATAATAAAACATTTACTTTAAATTGATTTTCATTTTTAAATTTTATCTTTTCAATTATACTCAAATGAAGATTTAATAATTGATTGTCAACGTCAACATTGTGTAGCTTCCCTTAAATTCATTCATACAAATAACAATATCAACAACTTTTCTTTGAATAGTCCCTTTGATTTAATCATGCTTAGGTCCGTAATACTTTTATAAAAAAAACCTTCTTTTTATTAAAATCCATTTAAAAAGAATATTTCTTCCCATATGATCACATACCTTTAGAAACTTTAAATCGTCTTTTATTTAAATCCTTTAAATATATCTCTAGAGTTTGATTTTGAAACTTATTATTTTTTTGGTAAACATTTATTTTGCTATAAAATATTAAACAAAAAGTTTAAGTCATCGGTATACCCTTTCAAACATTAGAAGGTAATTTTGATATACTAATGTCCTTTGATTTGGGTAAAGAGTGATTAAATCTTTTAATATAGTCAATATCAAAATGTCTTTGGCAATCCCCCTCTTTTTAAAGGTTAAGGTTGTCAAGGTTGTCCACTCTCTCTGTTATTGTTTATCTTAATCATGGAAAGTCTTAGTATTCTTTTAAAACAGGGCCAAGAGGTGGGTCATTTGACTGGGAACAAAGTCTCTAGAGTTATAAAAGTCTTACATATCATTTTAGTAGATGACGTGATCATCATGACGAAGGCTTCTATGGGAGAATGGAAGTTGATTAAAAACATCATGGACCAATTATGTGGAGCTTCTAGTCTTAAGATTAATCAGGTAAAATCCACATTCCACTATGTAGGATTGGAGGTTGGGGAGTTGGTGAGCTTTAAGGAGATGTTTAATTTTAATTTATGTGAGATGAGCCGAGGATTTAAATACTTAGGGTATTTTCTAAAAGCCGGGAAAATTCTATATAAGATTGGAGATGGTTATTGATAAAATTTGAAAAACGGATTAACCATTGGTGCAATCGCTGGTTAACTTTGGGTGGTCGATGTATTCTAGAAAAGGTTGTTTTGGAAACACAAGCAGTGTTCTGGATGGCTATGGAAACAGTTGCCTCTATGATTTTGAATAAGATATACAAACTGATCTTTGATTTTCTCTGGACGATAGGTCGCAAAGAAAGTGGCATACATCTTTGTAGTTGGGCATGACTTGCAAAACCCAAATCTTTGGGTGGCTGGCGACTTCAGAACATTTTTTTCTTTAATCGTGTGCTTGAAGCCAATTCTTTGTGGAGGGGATTGATGATTGATGTCATTTGGAATCGTGTGGTAAAGGATAAATATCTTCTTTTTATTTTTGTGGCTACCTAGCTCAGATTTGTCCAGATCCCTCAACCATATGCTTCTCTTTTCTCAAAACATTTGTGTAAGTTGTTACCACTTATTATACATTGGTTGAGCTGGAAGCCTAGGAATTATTTCTCTATACACATTGGAAAGGATAATATTATTGATATTGGGACTCCAACTAAGCTATCACCAGAGTTATTACTGACACTAAAAAACCAAAATATAAATTTTTTGTATCAAGCAAAGGCCCAGTCATCAAGGGGTTTTGTATGTGTATAGTGGAGGAGTAGCAAGGAGCTAGGACTATCGGGCATGTTGGATCTAGAGTGAAAAAATTGTATTAGGGAGCTTATCAGTTTAGGCATCCATCTGGGAGATGGCGAGGATTTTGTATTATGGACAGGTGGGAATCAATCGGGAACTATATCGGTAAGAAATGTTTATAATGTGATGGTGCAAATACTCTGGCCACATCATATTGAAACCTGGAGAAAGTATCTATGGAAATGGGACTTGGCCTTAAAAGTGAAACTTTTCTTTTGGCTTCCTCTGGATTCACAAATTCTCACATGGGACTCTCTACAGAAAAGGGGATGGTGTGGGCCAAGAATCTACCCACTATGTTTTAAGGAGGAAGGGACTATAATGCATGTTTTCATATTTTAATATTTTACTATTAAAATGTGGCAGAGCCTTCACATTGTTTTCAAATTTTTTAAGATGTGGGGAGGTACTTCATTAACTAACAGTTTTGAATCCTTACCTATTTTAGTGTGTTGGCAGGTTTGGCTGGAAAGAAATCTTATTATTTTGAAAATTGTACTCCCTCCTTTGTGGGAGCCTGTATCAAAGTTAGAGAGATGATAAATCCAACCACTGGACTGTCACTTTCTAAGACTAAACTCAGGTTAAAAAAGACTCAAGATTTTAGGGGAGAAATATTTTGTTGGTTTGACAGAGCTCCACAAAAAAATGGACTTCTTTGTGGGGTTGGGGGGGTTATAAAAACTTCAGAGATGAAAACCTATAGATGGACATTAAACTATGGCTAGGGCTCTAATACTAGAGTTGAACTTGTTGGAGTCTGGGCATGTTTAACCTTATCACAATGCTTAAATCTTGATGTCATTCATGTTCTTGGAGATTCTAAGATTGTTATTGATTGCATCAACCAATCAAACAAGATACAAGTTACTTCACTCTTGGGCTTGAAGACTAAGATTAGAGAACTTATAACACTTTTTATGGATATTAAGTTTACATATATATATATATATATCGCAAAGAAAACTTGGAGGTAGATGCTTTATCCAAACTTGCATTATAGGTTCCAGAAGGAAGGATCTTCTTCATCAAATGGCAGGATGGCCACGAGGGCCCCCCACTTACACTTCATCTTTATCCCTAAAGCTTGATCCGGGAATCTGTTTACATTCTATCTTGCATTTAGTAGTTTTCCATGATATGATCTATTAATCAATGGCTTAGTGCCCAAAACTATTTTTGTTATTTGGTAATATTTTTTATTAGATCAGTGGAGGTTAGGGTCATCCAATACTTTGGTGACTTCCTCTTTATAAAATTTTTGTAAGTGATAGAGACTATTATTGTATTTGACTAGTTTCCTACTCCACTGGAGTGAAGAACATGTGATAAGATGTATTTTGAGAACCAC
>CBVK0104131522.1:0-14482 GCA_900067695.1 Picea abies
ACTTTTCTCCATGGGGATTTGGAGGAAGAGATTTATATGCAGCAGCCACATGGGTATGAGTTCAAAGGGAAGGAGAATTTGGTATGCAGGTTGAAGAAGAGTGTGTATGGCCTAAAAAAAGCTCCAATGTAGTGGTATTTGAAGTTTGACAAGTTTATGACATAACAAGGTTATAGTAGATGTCATTCTGATCACTATGTTTATTTTAAAAAGGCTATAAAATGGAAGCTATATTATCTTCTTATTGTATGTAGATGACATGATTGTTGCAAGGTCTAATATGAAAGATATAAATGTGCTCAAGAAGAAATTAGCTAATTCATTTGCGATGAAGGATTTGGGTGCTGCAAAGAAAATCCTTGGTATGAGAATAACAAGAGACAGGAAAAATCACAAATTGACATTGTCTCAGGGTGAGTAAATAGAGAAGGTGTTGGAGAGGTTTAGAATGCAGAATGCAAAACCAGTTAGTACAACTTTGGCCAACCATTTCAAATTAACTAAGAAAATGTGTCCCAAGACACGGGAGGAGATAGAATGCATGCCCAGGGTCCCTTATTCATCAGTAGTTGGCAGCTTGATGTATGCGATGGTTTGCACAAGACCAGATATTGCACATGCAGTGGGAGTTGTGAGTAGNNTCCAGGTAAAGAACATTGGGAGGCAGTAAAGTGGATTCTCAGGTATTTGAAAGGTATTGCTACTCATGCATTATGTTTTGTAGGTTCATACATTGTTCTACAAGGATATGTTGATTCAGATATGGTAGGTGATAAAGATAGCACGAGGAGCACCATAGGTCATGTTTTTACTGTAGGTGGAACAGTAGTAAGTTGGATTTTGAAATTGCAAAATTTTGTTGCACTTTAAACAACAGAGGTAGTGTATGTTGTTGCTACAAAGGCTAGTAAAGAGATTATTTGGTTACAAAGGTTTATGGAGGAATTGGGAAAGAAGCAGGAGAATAACAGGTTGTATTGTGATAGTGAGAGTGTCATTCATCTTGCAAATAACTCATCCTTCCATTCGAAGACTAATCATATATAGCTCAGGTACCATTTCATATGATTCATCTTGGAATATGGACATTTGAAGTTGGAAAAGATACACACTAGCCAGAATCCTGCAGACATGCTAACTAAGGGAGTAACCAGGGAGAAACTGAGTTCCTTCTCAGTTTCAGTTGGTCTTCAAGCATGAAGGTGAAGATGAGAATTTTTCCAGGTTCATAGTCCAGCATATACAACAACAGTGGAGTTGTTGAGATCAGTCTCCAAGTGGGAGATTGTTGGTTGTGAACCCTGATTATCTTCCTGATTCATAGGTATTTATTTTCAACTGCGTTTATACCCCATTGTTGTGCCTCTTTCATCACCTTAGTGGGAAAAATAGAGGTGCTTGCAAGCTCAGTTGGGTTTGTTGAGCAGGACAGCTGCAAGGAAAAGAGTTAGAAAAAGAAATATAAAACAACAACTAAGAATTAAACTAAGAAATAAAACAACAACTAAATTTATAAACATAGGGACATAATGACAAAAGAAACAATGAGACCCATGTCACCAATGATAAGGCTGATATTAGTGAAAGAAAACACCGAGAAGCAAGGGGACTATGAGTCCCTTCTTCCTCCAAGGGAGGGCTCTTGGACCCCCACAAGTAAGCTCTTCTTACAACTTTGAAAAAGAAAATGAAATTGGTGAAAGACTTCTTTTCTAATCCACTCAAGGG
This sequence comes from Picea abies, assembly GCA_900067695.1. Classification (NCBI taxonomy): domain Eukaryota; kingdom Viridiplantae; phylum Streptophyta; class Pinopsida; order Pinales; family Pinaceae; genus Picea; species Picea abies. Next base: position 1,729 of record CBVK0104131522.1, read on the forward strand.
GTGAAATGGATTGTCCAAAGCAATGATGCAAGTATACTCTTGGCAAGGATAGAAGAGTCCTCAAGAGAATAATGGCAGCACAACTTTGCTATGAAATTCCTTGAAAAATGAAGTGCATCCATGGCCTTTTTATAGCATTCCTTTGAGCTATTGTTCAACTAGTTTGTAGTGTCTAAATAGGCTAATTAGGGCATTTCTAGGTCTTTGACCAACCATCCAGTCGAATCCAGCCTAGATTTGAGTTTCAAATCAACTTGGAAGCTGAACCAGAAGTGGGTGGGAGGCCGACCACTCTCATAAATGCGTTGTTTCTCAGGTGCACGGCTTTTTGCAACAACAGTCGCACATCATGCGCATCTGCATGAATCTTGCGTTTTTGTTTCCCACATGTGCGCGCGCGCCCAGTGTCTTCACATCGCCCTTCAATTTTTTCACTATTTGTATAGTTTTTGACCCTTTATGAATACTTTTGTGTTAATTCAGGTCCATAGATGACTTCATAACTGTTTGACGATGCTGAATTCTTGTAACCATTTGTGGACGAAATTTTAGTGATAACAGATGCCCCCTGATGGATGAGGTTAGGAGCATACATATAGCCAAAATCCATCAATGTTTCTTCTACTGAGAGTGTTTTTGTAAGAGAGAGCAATAGTGGGATCGTCCATAGTGATCCATTGGAGGGAAAAAGGAACCGGTAGAACCCAACCTTCCATGAGGTGTGTAAAAAAATAAACTGTATACAAACGAGGCAGGCATGCCCCATGCTCGTGTCATGTAACTCAAAAAGAGGAATGAAGTGTTCATGTAGACAACTGCAACACCCTTAGGGGAGATCATGATAAATGAAAAAGACAATTCTGCGGATGAACATACTCTGAATAGTAGGCAGTGACAACTGTAAGAGGTATCACAGATTCTGTAGGCATTGATAGCCCAGCCAAGTTCAGAGGTCTTCGGCAAGTAAAAGAACTAACTGCAATAGTCGCAAAGTAAGACCCACCGTAACATGAGAAAGTGTTGACGTCGAATGTTATGGGGGTCAATGACAACAAGGAGCAATTGTGGGTCTCCCTGTGTCGTCCAAGATCTCTCATTGGATGGGTAATGAGAATCAAGATACTGTCGCCCTTCTGGAAAACTGTGTTGATGTCGACAAAAAGGGGAACGCGACTCCTAGAAGAAAATGGCTTCGTGAAATCTACTAGGTGAGGTTAGGAAGTGGAGGGGGTACATGGATGAAGTCAAGATGTAGGAAGACTCAAGACTACCCTTGGTTGGAGTATATGTGAGATAAAAGTGGCCGCAACCATTCAACGAGGTCGAGTGTCAGGGGGACAGCGAGACAGGGGATAAATTGTGCCAGAGGCGGGAAAAAGTGAATAAACTCAGAGGGAAAAGATAAGTGGCCTGTGGGGTACTCTGAAGATATGGACGATGTCATCAAGGGTAAATGATAAGTAGTGCCCCAACCAAGGGTGACATGGGTTGCGTTTTGCCAAAAAAAAAAGGGAAGGAGGTCGCCAAAGGTGACGATGAAAAGGTAATGTAATTGCTAGAAACAAAGGTGTTTGTACAATAAATAAAGAATAATTTTGGGATAAGTGTACAAATACATAAACGGGTGCCCCAATGTGATATGGTTGGCCCGGGTAGGGCACAATTTGCTCGGAGAACTGGTGGAGGGTGGGGGCCCCATGGGTGGGTTTCTGTATGAGGTAAGTGAAATGAAGGGAAATTTGCAGATGGACAAACTGATTGTGGATGAAATGGAGGGTTCATGATACTGCGGAAGTGCAGTCCAAAAATAGAACCGTAAAGAGATAATCTGGGAGTCCGTTTGGGAAAGCTAGCAAAATGAGGAGAAGGAGTATGTGGCTAATTCACGACATGATGTAAGACTATCAGGACTCCCATACCTAAAGGGTTTTGAAAAACAGCATGAGTGTCAAAAAGCGCAAAAGGGTTCTATGAATGGGACAACTCATGTGGGTAAGAGTGCTACCGGGTGACAGTACCGAAGATGCAAATGGAGGTGTTAGTACTGCAGAGCTAAAAATGGGGATCCTAGAGGCAAATGTCAAAGGGTGTGACTGGAAATGTAAGTGAGATTCAGAGGGAATGACTACATGCCATTGCTGAGTATATACCTGAAGGGGTTGTGTTCATGTATGATGACCAAGTACCTGCACACATGAAAACCAAATACCTGACGTGAACAATATCTGAAGAGAATCGAATATATGAGCATGTATTTGATAATTTTGAATATGCGCATGCGTACTTGGTCAGGGTATGAAAAATGGCGTCCCAGGGGCTCAGGATGAAAAGAGGCCTAGGGACTGTCGTGATGTAGATGACGGGATGTTGATCCCATGGCTGAAGACGGATCGAGAAATGGATGCCCGAAGCTCCCGGAATGGTGAGTGAAAGTTTGGCGAAAAGGCCTATATATAGTTGTAGGGCCCACATTGCCACCTCATTTGTACTTGATGTTATAGTGACTAGACAAGAAGTATTCAGAGGAGATTTGGAGATTCTGGGAGGATGAGGCATCTGATCGAGGACCAGCGAAATTCAGGATAGTGGTCTGATCATCCTGCATAGAATTAGGGTTTCATTTTTTGGGCAGGGGATGTACGGAGGGCCATATAGAAGGTTTGATGAGTTTGGACCCCACGTGCACAGGTGATCTGTATGTAGGCGCGCATACATGCACGCCTGCCCACCAGATAGGCACGCATGGGGGCGCTGGTAAGGGGGTAAATTGCGCGCACTATGTGCACGCCTGTCAGCTTCACAGTTGTGCATGTGTGGGCAGTTGTGTATTGGACATGCGCGCTCTAAAGCGCCCCTGTAAGTTGAGCAGGCACACACGCATGCGCACCTAAAGGCTGGACAAGCACGCTCGTGTAATGAACCAGCGCGCATAAGTGCACGCCTGTGGATTAAACAGCCGCGCCTTGGAGGCAAGGTTGACAGATGTAAAACTTATCTTTTTGATGTTGTTGATGGTCCATTTGGATGACTTGAGCATTGGGGCGATGGATTCCCTAGCACATCGCTGCATAGCAGTGATGATTGTGAGATTTTATGGGTCTCTGGCAATGCAACAGATCAGTGGTGGCCAGCTGATTGTGATGGAGAGAGTGTTGGCTGGTGAGCACTTTGCCTGGGGGCTTACGCTGCATGCTAGGATGGTAGGGTAGCTGGACCACTGTCGGTCCATGGATACGGGAGATTTTTCCTTTGGGTCTATCCGAGTGGCTTGGTTTCTGGAGAGGGTGTCTATGTTGCGCCCGAGGATTTTATTGGGTGCGCCTGGGGCACAAGAACCGCGACTAAAGCAGTGGTCAACTGTTTTGCTTCACCATGGTGGTGGTGAGGGCGGCCACTTATTTACTGTTGAGGCGACGTAGGTGTGGTGGCAGATGTCGCAAGTGATATTGTAGTACCCCTATGCCGGGGTTGACTTCCAGGAGGATCTAGACATGGTGCTACCTCTAGGGGAGGTGTTTGACCATCGAGGTATGTTGATGATGTTGATATATATGTTTTTTGTTTGAGATAGCATGACATATGTATATGATCTAGATGTTGATACTATCTGTTGCTTGTTTGTATGTGTAGATGTGGCACCTTGTGGGTGCGAGGTGGAGTTGTGGAGAGCGTTGGCTCGTCAGGAGTAGGAGAGACTGCCATGGGGAAGGTCGCGTGTTGGAGAGAGACATCGGCGTGAGGATGCCGCGACGCGACCAGCTGATCAGGAGAGAGCAGCGAGGAGACGTCGGTTTGATGACCCTGGTGCTGAGCCATCACATGCTCCTTCGGTGGATGCCGGAGTAGATTTTGAGGACATATGTCGTCGCCTGGAGGCAGTGTTATAGGGCGTGCCTGAGGGCATGTGGTCTCGCATCCAGGATGAGGGAATCCTGGAGCAGTGTGTGGGGAATCCGTCGCCATGGCGGGTCGTGGTACGACGAGCAGTAGTAGTTGGTGCTGCGATGACTGGATGATTACCTCCAGGGCAGGAGGGACCAGTAGGGTGTGGGAAACCACCGCCTGAGGGAGGGGCAGGCGATGGTTCTCTAGAGTCACCTTGAGTGGTGCTCTATGTATTGATGTATTTTTTGTATATAGGCTGGTGAGTCCATTTTGTACCAAGGTGCTTCACTGGCCTGCGGATACTTGTATTTTTGTATGTAAAGATTTGGATGGCACTGTAGATCGTTCGATATATCCATGAGTATACATTTTGAGATCTATGTGGTGTTTACATGTGTTTTGTTTATGTATTGATGATGTCTAATCTATATATGTTATGACAGGTTGTTGATATGTTTATGTATGTGTAGTGGTAGCTTGATGTGATATATGCCAGTCTAACACAATATTAGCTAGGTTATCTGTAATTTGATTCAATTGCCTTGGAATATGTGTAAATGTAATGGAATCAAAATGTCGAGATAAAAGTCTAACCTGCAGGTATTTGCGAAAGAGGTAAGGATCGCGTACGCGGTACACATTGTTGAGCTGGAGAACGACTAGTTGAGAGTCGAGGAAGACGCTAAGGTGACGAATACGATGATGCTGGGCATCGGCCAAGAGGCCAATGATAGCAGTGTATTCAGCTTGGTTGTTGGTCGTTGAACCCAAACATATGCCGCTCGAATGGATCATTTCATTTGAGGGTGTGTAGAGAGCCCAAGCGGCCGAAGTGAGATTTTGTGTCCAACGACTAGCGCCGTTGGCATAAATGATGTGGTAGGTCGGTGGAGGAAGCATCTTTCAATAGCACAAATGAGAGTTTAGACATGAGGGATGGAAAAAAGATTAAAAACACTATAAAAGAAAAAATCTAAAGTAGAATGACTACGTTTAAGTGTAAAATTTCTTTAAATACAACCCGTTGATGGGTTCTTTGAGAGAGAGGCCTTCGGGAGAGACCAGGATGTATGCGCCTTTGGTGAGGCAATGTTGGATAATGTATGGGCCATGCCATAGTGACTCAAATTTTCCATGGCCAAAGGAATCATGAGCGATATCATAAGCTAGGACAAGGTCGCCTTTGCGAAATGAGCGAAGGTTGACATGTCGATCAAAGGTAGCCTTTGATCATTTTTTTAGCTGCCTCATTGTTCTATAATGAAGATCAACGATCTTCATCCAAAGACTCTAAGTTCAGCAATCATTGCTCCATTGGAGCAGTGTTGAGTGATAGCTCAATTGCGGTGCGTAGGGTGGGAATTTCACACTCGATGGGAAGAGTGGCCTCAACCCCATGGATTAGATGAAATGGTGTGAAACTAGTAGTTGTTTTCACAGCCGTACAGTAAGCCCATAGCGCGGAAAATAACAAATGATGTCAATTGGTCTTATGCTTATTAATCATGTGCTATAACATGGTCTTGAGGACCTTGTTAACTGCTTTGACCTGTCCGTTAGACTGAGGGTAATATGGTGAGGAAAAATCATGAGAGAATCCTAACCGAGATGAGAGTTCGATGAAAATCTCATTTTTGAAGTTGTTTCCGTGATCAGAAACCAGTTGGAGTGGTACTCCAAAGCGAGATATGACGTGGTTAAAGAAAAAATGCGTTGCGGTGTCAGCGATATTGTTGAAGGTGGGCATAGCTTCAGCCCATTTGGTGAAGTAATCGATTGCGACAACAATGTATTTGTGACCATTGCTAGAGGGGGGATTACAAGTCATGAAGTCGATGCCCCATTTACAAAAAGGGCCAGCAGTGATGACTGGATGAAGAAGAGTAGGTGGTGCTCGAGCTTTGTTGGCGTAAAAATGACACTACTCACATTGTTTCATGGTGTGAATGCAATCGTGAAACAAGGTAGGCCAAAAGTAACCTACTTGGATAATCTTCTGAGCAGTGGATATTCCCGAAAGATGGCCCCCACATGCGCCGCTGTGGCAGTCATTCAAGACTCTATCAACCTCGTCAATGGTCAGGCATCGATGAAAAATGGTGTTGACTCCTTGCTGGTATAAGATGTCTCCGATGAGGAGGTAGTGGGGGGCCTGATGGCGAATACGATGACGATCATCTTGTGAAAGGTGGTTACCGAACTTTTGAGTTCGGAGGTAGATGAGGAGGTCGTCGTACCAAGGATCATATGAAGTGATGTAAAAGAGGTGTTCGTCGGGGAAGTCGGTATTGACGGGGGCACTAGTGGTGTCATAGGGGAGGGTCGTGACAAGTTTGGCGAAAACGAGGGCTTTCTTGCTCTTGGGTGTTGAGAATTCAAGATCGTACTCCTGAAGGATAATGATCCATCGATAAAATTTGTCGTTAATTTGCCGGTGACTGAGCAGGTATTGCATAGGGTTGGAATCTGCTACAACCTTAGTTGTGTGAAGTGGAATGTAGTGACGTAGTTTCTGGATTGCGAGGACGACTGCAAGAGCTAGTTTCTCTTCGTATTTATACTTCAAGGGTGGCCCTGAGAGGTTTTTACTAACATAATAAATGACATGCTCACGATTTTCATCACCTAGCTGAATGAGAACTCCTGCTACTGAAACAGTTGATGCTGAGACGTAGAGGATATAGTCGGGATTGTAGTCAGGTGCACTTCTTAAAGGGGCATTGGAGAGCATCATTTTAAGATTGTCAAATGACTAGTGGGCATGTTCATCCCAGTGAAATGGGATGTCGTGACGTAGTAAGCGAAGGAAGATGTGGGCACGAATGGCGTAGTTGGGGACAAATTGTCGTAGAAAGTTAGCTTTGCCTTGTAGGCTCTGGAGTTACCATAAGTTTCGGGGAGGTGGAATTTCAGTGATAGCTTGGACTTTGAGGGGGTCCACGGTAATACTGTGTTGGGAAACGATGAAGCCGAGGAGGCGCCCTGTGGTGACACAGAAAACGCACTTGAGGGGATTCAAGCGGATGTTGTACTGACGACACCGTTGGAAGATGATTCGCAAATCATCAAGATGTTGGGTGCGTTTCTTGGATCGAGCTGTGAGATTGTCCAAGTATGCGAGGATTATATGATCCAGATCGTGAAAAATGTATGTCATAGCTCGTTGGAAAGTTGCGCCAGCGTTCTTTAAGCCAAAAGGCATGACACGATATGCAAAAGTACCCCAAGGGGTAGTGAATGCAGTTTTGTACTAATCGGTTGGGTGAATTTGAATTTGATTATAATTAGAGAAACTGTCCATGAAGGATAGAACCTCGTGGCCTGCGCAGTCATCGATAATTTGATCGATGAAAGGCATTGGAAAGTTGTCTTTGGGACATGCGTGATTGAGATCATGAAAGTCCGTGAAGATGAGGATAGTGCCCTATTTTTTGTTAACGGGAACAGGGTTTGAAACCCATGATGTATAGGCGATGGGGTAAATGAACCCGACAACGCGTAATTTGTCAATTTCGGCTTTGATGGCCGCTGCTTTGGATGGGTGTAGCGGTCGTTGTTTTTGACGAACTGGTGTAATGTCGGGCCAGGTGTCGATGCGATGTTCGACGATAGAGGGATCGAGGCCAGGAATTTTCGTATATGACCAGGAAAAAATATTCCGATATTCCTGGAAGAGGGCTTTATAGGCGATGATTTCTTGAGGAGTGCAAGCAGATCCAATGGTGATTTCCTCGATGACGCCATTTTTTATGGAAATGTCGATTTTAATGGTCGGGGAAATGTTGGCCATGTTGCCTTCTTCAAAAGCATCAGGGGTAGGAATGGGGTTTTTGAACCAGTCGATAGGTCCTGATGGGATAAAATCCTTGGTTTCGACCACGTAGATGGGGTGTTGGTTAGGAGGCATGGATGCTTCCTATGGAAAGAAGAGTGTGCGGTGGTGTAGAGCATCCCATGGGTAGTCAGGGTTGTTTAAATCTTCAAGTATTTCCTCGTCATAGTGGAAGTGGCGGGAATACAAGGGGTCATGAAGAGTGATATTGGTGACTGTTGTTGTGTGGCTACCCCCTAGTGATGAAGAAGCAGGGGGAACAATGCAAGGAGATGGTGATGGTTCACTCAACATAAACCAAATATCGAAGTACTAAGGAGTACCCATGGTAGTTGGGTGTAAAGTTTCCGTAGGGAAATGAGCGGGAGAGTTGGGGGGATTGGGGGGTGAATCCTCAGATAAGTCATCTAAGAACCATGGAGGCGTTGGAAGGGCCTCGGGTTTGGGAGAAATGACATGAAGAACCTCTAGTGACGAGGTAAGGTCAACTATTGACTCTGTGGGTCTGTGAAGCAAAGTCAATTGGCATTACCTATATTCAATGATCATAGGAAACTGGTATGTAAAGTGATCTAATGATTCACATAGAGAGCAAGGGCATTTCATACGTTCATTGACTGAAGTGGTGACATAACAGATGTCGGTTGTGTTTGTTAAGAATGACGTAGCAGGACTGGGGTTTCTCTGGAAGCTTTGGCATACTGCAGCTAATGTCTGTCGAAAGCATGGTAATGTTGGGCAATGGTGGGTATAATGGCCATATTCTGAACATATAGTGCAAGCGAATTTGGTTTGCAACCCTTTACTACTTAAAAGGGGGGTGGTAGCGATAGTACTAGCGAGCATTGAGGGAGTTTGATTGAGTGGAATCAAATTCCGTAACTCTAGTAGGGATGGGCAGTTGTTGGTTTGGTGTCCATCTTTCTCACATAGCGCGCAAGGGGGTTGGATGCACGGAGGAAGTGGAGCTGTGGGCTCCTTTTTATTTCTCCTACCCCCAGCTATGGCAGGGGGGGTAGTGAGTGGGGGTGTAGAGGGTATGGTGGGAGTAAGTATGGGAATCGTCATTAGGATTCCTTCCATTTGGGGGGGAAGAGATGGTCGAGGGACCATCTCGGGTGGATGTAAATACCAAACTGGGATTGTTAACACCATATTAGGGAGGGTAAGCATTGTGGCTACCTGGAAAGCTTTGATGCCCGGTGGAGGGTAAAAGAAGGGGATTTGAGTGATGGCTTGGGGAACTGTCTCCCAAACTGGGATATGTCCTTGGGGAGAGGTGGAATCGTGGACTGGTGGGGTCGACGAGTTCATAGGAGGCTCGTGAGGGGGAAGTTTTGTGACTAGTGGGACGTCAGAGATGATAGAAGCCTCCCAAAGAGGAAGGGTATACTCGGTGTTAGTTCTGTTATACGACACGACGCACACTTGATTGGAAGGATGAAGGAGCGATGGTGCTCCATGGTAAGTTCCTAATAGTGATGGATCTTTGAAAATTCCAGGACCCATCTCGATGAGTGGGTATGCGTCATGACTCATATGGATGAGGGGAAGAATGTTATCGATGTTGGTAGATGGGTTAGGCTCATAATGTGAGACTTGGTCAATGGTAACGATCTTCCCGTTGTGGGGGAACATCATTGTTCGAAAGACGGAAGAGGCCACTGCCTTTATAACGTACATGTAGCTACGACCGAACAGGATATTATAATTGAGTGGGGCATCAATAACTTCAATGTCGATGAGAATAGTCTTGCCCCCGAGTTCTACGGGGACATTTTGGAAGAGCCCTTCAGGAGATGATGGTCATTTGTCGTAAGCTCGTAAGGTAATGGTAGAGGGTATGAGTTTGGGGGAACCAAGTTTCTGTCATACTGATTTGGACATAATGCATGTAGATGCACCTTCATCGATGATACACCGACGAACTGTGATGTTCCATATTTTTACTGAGATTTGAAAAGAGATCAAGGCAGGAAGGCGAGGTTCTTCGTTGTCAAGATCAAATGTAATGAGTCACGTATCTGCGGGGTCGATTGCCCCCAAGGCAGAAAGAAAATATTTTCACTGAGTGGGACAAGTTTGAAGGACTTCTAAGACTAACATGGCAGCCGGGGATTGTGCTAAGTCATCAACCAAACTGTAATTATGAGCTGCCCTAGCCTGTGGGTTGTGGACATTCCTGCGTAATGGGAGGTGAGGGATACAAAGAGGTGGCTCTGTTTTAGGGCAAGAGATCACTAATGGGGGTCCCGTCAGTGCAGGTTTTGTCTCTGGAGAGATGGGAGGAGACTCAGCGATTGCATGATACTGGCGATTATGTGTTTGCAGAAGGATTTCTTCCTCACTAGTGAGGAGGATCATGTGATCTGCTAGATTGTTGGGGTTAAGGTACTGTCCTACCTGAGGTGGGGGATGTTGTGTGTCATGTTGGGTGTTTATCACACCTTGGTGTGGAATAGGATTCTACAGCATGGCAGGGGGGGTTATTGCACGTATTGTTGTGGTGCCTGCTGAGGGGCAGGCGGTGCTAGAGGATGGGGTAGACTGCCTAAGTCTTTCAACCATTTGAAATCAATGATTTGGGGGCAATGATGAGTGTAATGGCCAAACTCACCGCAAAGGGCACAAGGGAAGTTGGTTTTAACAGTATTGTTATTTCTCCCTTGACGCTTATTATTATTGCCCCCCTGGGGGTTATGGTTGCCCCCATTAGATTGGTTTTGTTGGGGTTGATTCCTGCCTTGGCCTGGGTTGTTGTTTTTCCTATTCCATCCTTTCTTTTTGGCATTGTTCGACGCATGGGTCGGATTTTCCATATTCAGCTGTTTGAAATTTTGATATTGTTGAATGGGAGAGGGTTGAACAAAATTCACCCCAGCATGAGGATGTGGGGGAGCCATGGGTTGTGGGGGACCAGGAAATGGAAAGTATGGATTATATGGCGGTAATGATCTGTAAGGTACATAGGAAGGCGTGGTGTTTTCGCTAGTACTATAAGCTGAGGTAGAGGGGGTACTAGAACTTGTTTGAATAGGTGGGTGTATGGGGGGTGCCAGTGGTGGCCCACTGACGGGTGGAGACATAGCAACAAGGTATGGTTGTTGATAAGGGGGTGGGGGGTAATAAGAAGTGCCCCCGTATGCTGGCAGGTATTGAGGTGTTCCATACATTCATGGTTGTTGGGGTTGTGGACCGTGGTGAGTGGTGTTACCAATCAGTCTGTCTGCTGAGTGAGACATCCTAGGTTTGTCTTGGCCAAATGGCACAGGTTTTGGGAGATCAGGAAGTACAGTGTATAAGTACCCTGACTGTGCATAGATGAGGTCATACTATTGAGCCTTACAGATGGCTTCCTCTTTAGATTGAGGGAAGGTGGAAGCTACATCCTTACCGAGGAGAGAGACAAGTGATCTAAGAAACCAGTCAAGACATTGTTGTTTGGTGGTTTCTGCTTTGCACAAACTACGCTGCCTATGCCACTCGTGAATGTGATCAGAGATATGTGTGGCTGAGGTTTGTTTGAAATTAGAGAGTAGTTCCAGACCATTGTTGTGGCGGATTGGTAATTGGAAGAAGGTCAAAAATGCTTTGGCCAAGGATTCAAAAGTCGAATGGGACCCTGATTTTTCATCTACGTACCATTTGGCCGATGGGCCAGTGAGTGTGCGTTAAAATAATCACAGTCTGATGGAATCATCTATAATGCTATTGGAAGAGCACCATAGGTGAAAGGTCATGACATGGTTAGCAGGGTCATCGCCTTCCTTCCCTTCAAACTTGGGTATGTCTGAAGGCAGTTTGGTGGGCATTGCAGGCCATGTGGGGTCATGCAATATAGGATCATTGGTGAGTTTTCTTAGATTCGGTATGTTGAGAGAGGCCAAATATGGCATCTGTAGTGGGGGGAGAGGATTAGCTCCAGCCATGGTGTGAGTGTGTTGTGAACCTGACCCCTGAGGGGGGCTAGGTGGGTTGGTACTTCCCCCTTGAGAGGAAGTTGGTCCTCTGCTTCCTTGTAAAGGAGAGAGAGTGGACGGAGGACCTTGGGAAGTGGACCCAAGTAATGTGGAACCAAGCAAAGCTGATCCTAAAATAGTAGCACTCACAGGAGTGTGTGAAGGTGGTGTCGATGAGTGGGCAAGACCAGGCACTCCCCCTAAGATAGGAGGGAGGTTTAGCAAGCGTCATCAATGATGGGGATTCTGTGGGTCCCCTATGATGTCTGACTAGATGAGTGAATGTATGCAAATGGTGGTGAGAGTAATAAAGAAACAAGAGCCGTTATGTTGCAAATTTTGAACTTTACACAATATATATATATCCAAATCAAAATGTAGTCAGAAGTGCATCATACATAAAATGTTTTGAAAAAGAAGCATATATGTGGATAAGTGGGTTTTGTCCATGTGGGGAATCAAAAGAAAAAAATGCTCATGTCCTAGAAGACGTAACGTCCTTCCTCTCAAATAGCACTGGACCTTCCAATAGTACTCAACAGTGGGGTCTGAAGTCACCGGAAGAGAAACTAGTGAAGGATGAAATAATTGGTTATAATGAAGGTTAAAGGGGCATATCCCAAAAGAGCTAGCGATATTTCCCAATAGCCACACAAAATCCAATCAAGGTGCAATTGCAGCCCACAATTGCCACCTGGGTAGATGTCCTAAAATTTGGTCACTAGGTACCTCAGTCAAAGTGCGGCATTTAGATTTTAGGCCTAAGAAATGGGTCACGGGCTGGATCCCGTCCAAGAGGTGGGTGCCTCAAGGGGGGATGCACAGAACAACTGGACCTCGGCCTTCAACCATTCACGGGTATCTCCCTGCCTTATGGTGTTAGGAACACTTGAATTGGAGGATTTTCAGTTCCCTATTTGACAACTTCTATGGTTTTGACAATGTGAGAACCAGATAATGGGGAGTTATTTGGATGCTTATCCCCGAAATCCTACCTGTTAGCACTCGGAAAATTTCCTAGAGGTTGAAAGAGAAGAAATTTACAAAGGTAACTTTATCCAACCACTTTTAAAGCTGG
>CBVK0104131525.1:0-10640 GCA_900067695.1 Picea abies
TGTTTAGCTAGTTCATAGGTTGGTGAGCCTATGGTATTCACTATGGGTGTGAGAGGAGCATCTTTCTTGTGAATTTTCGGTAGGCCATAAATCCTAGGAGTGATCTCGTTTTTGGGGTACAGACGTTTCTTGGTTCTTTCATCTAGTTTGGAGTCGTTGATGGCTTTCTTGACATCTTTTATAATCTTTTTAATGGGGTTGTTGGGGAGTTTTATATAGCTTCCACTTTCGGAGACGTGTTCAGTCATTTTCATGTTGTAATCGTTTTGGTCTAAAAGAACTGTTGCACCACCTTTATCGGCTCTAAGAATGACTAAGTTTTCATTATTTCTGAGGTTTTTTAGAGTTGCACATTCTTCCTTGCTGATATTGCTTATTGGAGGTTTCGCCTTTCTAAGAATGAGGGAGCAGTCTTGTCTTACCTGGTTTTTGACATTGTCTGTTAGGGTTTGAATATTGTTCTCAATACAACAAATGATGTTGTCGATCAGGATGTGCTTGGGGAGACGACGAAGTTCAAACCTTTCCTTAGAACGCTAAGTTTGGCTTCTATAGGTTTATACAATGACAAATTTACCACTTTCTTGTTGTTGGTGTTTGCATTATTGGAATCTACGTTGCTAGTGTCTTCGTTGTTGGAATCTACGTTGTTGGTGCCTGCACTATTGAAATCTGCATTGTTGGTGTCTTCGTTATTGGAGTCTACGTTGCTGGTGTCCGCGCTATTGCAATCTACGTTGTTAAGTTAGGTATAATAAAGAAATACTTTTAATCTTTTACAGTAAAGTTAGTGACCTCTTTATACTATTTTAATTTTTATTTCTTTGTACATTATGTACTTAATCATAACCATGTTTTATTCCGGAAAACCAACTTTTATGAAAAATAAAATAATATAACATATTACTTTTAATTATATTGGAATATAAACAATATTTTTTCCTTATCATAATTATTAATTAAAACTAAAAAAAACATAACATATAAATGTAAATTAAAACTAAAAAATAATGCATGCATTTTTCTCTCAATTAAAATTTTAGAGAATGATTATTAATTTTTTTTGTTAGCTAAATATCCCTAACTTGTGGGATTGGCTTGTGGCCGAGATGCCACGACCGAGGGGCATCTAAGCAGTCAAAATAACGCGGAGATTGCACCTTGCCTAGATTGCACTAGCCCTTAACATGGATGGATTTGAGGTGTTCCAGAGGTTTCGAACTGGTGACTTCACTTAGGAAGTGCCTTAAGAATGCAATCTCTCAGTGACTTCAGTGATTGCTCTACACCATGGGGACAAAGAATGATTATTAATTAAAACTATAAAAAATATCCTTTTTTTTAGGGTACAAAGCCTAGAAAACTCCCAAGTACTTCTTCTAAGTTCCAGGATGGTACCCAATGTAGACCTTATATTTTTTTAGGGTACAAAGCCTAGAAAACTCCCAAATACTTCTTCTAAGTTTGATGATGGTACCCACCATAAACCCTAAAATCTTTAGGGCACAAGGTACTACGAAGGTGGAGGAATGAAAGCACTTTCAACTAAAATACCTTGCATTTATCCACATTAAAGTTTAAAACAATTTTACCAAATCTTTAATATTTTATGTTAGTTGTTTTGTACTTGTACATTAGGTAATTAATCATAACCATGTTTTAGTGGGGAATACCAACTTTTATGAAAAAATAATAATAGAACATATTACTTTTAATTATATTGGTATATAAACAATTTTTTTCCTTATCATAAATATTATTTAAAACTAAAAAACATATAACATATAATTGTAAATTAAAACTAAAAAATGATGAAGTTATTTAAATGTTCAACCCGCAGATCCAACAGTGTCTTACCAAAAAGAACCAAAGCCTAGAAAGTTAGATAATGATTATTAATTAAAACTATAAAAAAAGACTTCTTTTTTTTCCCTCTAATTTCGAGGATGGTACCTAGGGTAAACCCTAGAATCTTTAGGGCACATGGCCTTTCAAAAGCAAGACTTGAAGCCATTTCAACAATATACTCATTAAAAACTCAACATGTCACTTGTTGGAATTGAACATGGGTGGGGAGGATAACAAATTCCTCCAACCACTAGAACTAAACCCAATTGACAACTATAAAAATAATACTTATAGATACATGGTTCTTAATTATCTCAAGAGTAAAATTTAAAAGTGCTTTTGATTGGCTAAGAGCTCATCTTTCTTGGAGGTAAGAAAACAAGGTAACAATCCAAGATCCAAAGAGTCTGCCCATTTACAAACCATCAATGAATTATTTCAAATAGCTTAATTTTCCTTATAAAATGGTGATGAGTTGACCTACATTCACACATAACATAAGTGATAAGTATCCCCACTATAGTCTTGTATAGTAAGGCGTCCAATTAAACAATATAAGGGCAGCTTCGCTTAAGAAAGAATTGTGCTTACAGTGACAACAAAGAAATCCACTGATATACAAAATAATATCTTCATTACAAATTGACAATTAAATTATAATATATTTTACTACATTCTCAAAAAAAAAAAAAATATTATGAAATTTAAAAAATCTTATAAAATTATGATGAGTTAAAACTTAAAAAATACATCCCCATTTGTAAAAGTTTTAATTAAAATCTGGTTTAAGTCAAAGCTACTAAAAAAAAATTGTGTAGTCGCTCTCAATCAAAACTTAAAAAATCAAAAACCTCATCAGCACATGGCTCTGAATTAAAATCACAGAAAAATAATCCTTGAAGTTGTCAATTAAAAGGACAGAGCAAGTTTGTTTAAATGTTTATTGATTCAAATTACAATAAAACAGTGTCAATTAAAACTACATAAACATGCATTTAACCACTGGTATCTTTAAAAAGACCTTTATATATAGTATATTTATGTTATTGTTCTAATTTTCAATTGCCAACAGAGCCTGGTTCATTAATGAAGTTGCCAAGTGTTGAGTCTATCATTTGCTTGCCCTTGTAGCATGTTAAAACAAACCACATTAATGAAACATAAATAACCCACTTTGATACGATATCATACCAATACCATGAGATACGAACTCGTGACCTGCCCGTCATTTCTGACCAATCCACCTTAAAGAGATATAAAGGTTTTCTCCATGGAAATTGAAGTCCCAATTAAGGGCACCCTTAAAAAACGGGCTATTTAATTAAAGCCCACTGCAACTTTCATTAAAGCAAATTAAAAAACAATCCTATGGAGATGAATGCATAAACACGCCAGCGATTCCTTCATTAAAGCCTCTAAATTTAAAAGAAAAAATCAAATTCAATGCCCAGAAAAATTTGTTGAAGTCTCTGTACAGTTTATAATAATCAGGCATAAAAATACTAGCTGTATGTGCACCAAACTACGAGCTCAATCGTGCGGAATCCACGTTAAGGGGGGAGGGTGATGATGATGAGGGCTTGGGTGGATAAAACTACTGAAGAGGCCTCTGCTTGGTTCCGAGATCTTCGAAATGCACTATAAAGATTAGCAGAAGTCTCTGAATATTTCGGTATGGCTTACTGATTGTTTAGATGGTTTTTGGGTTGATTTGGTCGGAGATTCGAGCCCTGGAGCTGTAGAAAATCACTGCAGGTAAGTGAATGAATGGATTTATTTAGTTGGGTTTTTCTTTGTATTGAATTCAATCTCCACAGTGGGATTTTGGTATGTTATTTATTCATTTTGGGTTTTCTTCATGGTGGGATTTTGGTATGTTATTTATTCGTTTGTGTTTGGTATGTTATTTTTTCATTTGGGTTTTTGGTATGTTGTTTATTCATTTGGGTTTTGCAATGTTTGTTAGATATGTATAAGAATCAGCTTCAGGAGCTGGCACAGAGAAGCTGCTTCAACCTGCCATCATATGGGTGTATGAGAGAAGGGCCAGACCATGCTCCTAGATTCAAAGCCACTGTGAACTTTAATGGTGAGATCTTTGAAAGTCCCAACTATTGCAATACTCTGAGACAGGCCGAACATTCTGCTGCAGAAGTTGCTCTCAATACATTGTCAAGGAGAGGACCGTCTAGGTCTTTGGCTGCTAAAGTCCTGGTAAGTCATAAATTTTTTTAATGTATGTGTTATGTTATTTTAGCATTGATATGATGCATGAATGCATAGACACGCATAAATGCATTGAAGTAACAAGCTCAGCTGAGCTGTCTGCATGTGTGGATTTGTGGTTTTTGAGGGGGGTTTGTTGGGTTGTAATGTCTTTGGGTTTTTTTCTTTTATAATCTGCTGAGTGTGTTTCTGGTTTTGCATGTTGTGGGTTGTTGTAATGTTTTGTTGGGTAGGATGAGACTGGAGTGTACAAGAATTTGTTGCAGGAGACTGCCCACAGAGCGGGTTTGAGTCTTCCTGTGTATACTACAACCCGTTCAGGGCCTGGGCATTTGCCTGTTTTTAAATGCAGTGTAGACCTTGCTGGATTAAGATTCTATGGGGAGCCTGCCAAGACGAAGAAGCAAGCTGAGAAGAATGCTGCAATGGCTGCCTGGTCGGCCCTCAAGCAATGTATGTAGATGCCCACCATGATCAAATCTTAATTTTTTCCATTGATCCTGGCAAGGTTTATAGTTTTTTGTAACAGTTTTGGGTGTTGTTTCTTCATGGTTGTGAATTATAAAATTTTGTTGGTTTTGTGTATTGGGTTATGGTGAGCATAAATTTTGATACTGTGCTGTTTTTGTGAATTTGGGTATATGGTGGGCATGAATTTTGATTTTGTGCTGGTTCTGTGTATTGTGTATATGGTGGACATGCAGTATCACAGTTGAGTGGATTGTGCTCTTCTTCCTGTGACAGTGAGAGCACTGAAGAGCAAGAGCAGATTACCATTGCTAGAGTTTTGGCAAATCTCTGTAAAGACGAGATAGGCAGATTTTCCCAGCAGCAGAGGAGGAAGCTGCCTGCTCAGAGGGATAAAAGTGCCGCTGTTTCAGCATATTCTCAGCAGTATGTGCACTCAGAACTAGGGCAAAGGTTCCGGTATTTGAAGCTTTAATTCTTTAACAAAGCTTCATTATTGAAGGGTAAATTCTTTATAAAAACTTCATCGTTGAAGGGCACATTTTAGAGAAAACGCTATGTGACGAGGAATATAGAAACCCAAAACCTCAAAGAATAACAAATTTGACGGGTAGCAGTGCAAGGCAAATACCAACACTGATAGAATCTGCTAGATTGCAAACCTGGTTCTTATTTGGGAAATTGAATGAGACACTACTTCATATACACATAGATTTGGGCAAGATATTGATTCTCATAATCTGGTAGTTGAGCTTCAACTAATGTTTAACTCTTAAAAGAATTGACTTTCTACAGCCATATATTCTATTCAAAGTCTACTTTTCCGTTTTTCCTTACATCATTTTTAAAATCCCGTAAAAGAAAACACTCAGTGAACAACATATTTTAAATTGGCAAACTTCATGGCACCTGCAAATCTGCACAAACATAAATAGATGGGACGAGTGTAGAGCAAACACAATGTAAAATGGATCAGAGGAGCAACACCCAGGAAAATGCACACATGATATGCAGCTATGAAAACACAAAAGATGATCGAGAGGGTTCAACAACTGACCTTATGGAAAGTTCAGCCAACATTTTGTAAAATAGCATACAAATTTGGGGTAGATTTGCCCCTGTTCTGGGAAGAATCTCTACAAAATTCAGATGGCAAAGTTGACAATTACTTTCAACACTTAAAATTAAAACACTTATTTTATAAATGGGTACATCATTGTAGGAGGCTAGAGTAATTCCTGTTCTTTTTTAATCCTTTATGTTTCTCGATCTATGTGCCTGCTATTCTACTGTCTTGTTCTGCCTAGAATGAAGAATTGGATCTTCTAAATCAGGAAAAAGTTCACCGGTGCGACATTGAGAGGAAAGATGCAAGAGTTAAGTTGTATTTTATTGTGTTTCCCGAGGTAAGTCTAAACAAATTGGAAAGCAAAATCAACACACCTTG
Organism: Picea abies; assembly: GCA_900067695.1. Taxonomy (NCBI): domain Eukaryota; kingdom Viridiplantae; phylum Streptophyta; class Pinopsida; order Pinales; family Pinaceae; genus Picea; species Picea abies. The sequence goes on from CBVK0104131525.1 coordinate 5,990, forward strand.
CAAAGGTATTCAGATACAAACAGCTAGTCAGGTAGGAGTAAGAATGGCAGCACAATAAAATTCAGAGGAGGATACTACCCCCTAATCATTGCAAATAGAGGGCCAGTGTGTTTAGAGGTGGTACGTTGTTTTTCTCCTGGAGGGTGGAAACTGATATCAGATTCTTCTTCAACCCAGGGACGTACAACACATCCCTGAACGAAATGGGTGGCATAGTCTCCCTCTAAAAGGTGACTCTGCCACGCCCAACAACTTTGACAATGGTGTCATCACCAAGAGCAATCTCCATCTTGACCTCTGGATCTTTGAGGTCAGTGAAGTGCTCTCTACCACTAGTCATGTGGCTTGAAGCCCTGCTGTCAATATACCAAATGCTAGGTGTTGTCTCAATTGAAGTGCAACAAATAAGGAAGGCACACTCCCTCTCAAACTGTGCCGTAAACTCCTCATTTGCTGTAGCTGCTGTACCACCCGACCTCTTTTTGTTGGGACACTGTCCAACATAGTGCCCCATCTTCTTACAAGCAAAGCATAAAAGTGCCGCTGTTTCAGCATATTCTCAGCAGTATGTGCACTCAGAATTAGTTCCGAGGTTTCAGTCCCATCAGCCCCCGGCTCCACCTCCTACTTCCAAATTTCTCCCATTCATACGTTCGATATTTCCTCAGAAAACCCAACAACAACAATCTGCGGGCCCTGGTATTACTTCGACACAACTATCACCACTCCCCAGGGAATCCTATAACGCGGTAAACAAGAAGACTGATATCTGTCATTTGCCCAACTATTCCATGAATAATAATACTGTGATCATGGACGTCTGCAAGCCTCCTCCAGTGAGATTGCAAATCACTAGAAGTGAAAGACGGGAGATCCCAATTCCGTTGGAGGAACACCAACGAGACGAAGACGAATGGCTTTACGGCGCCGACACTTCAAGCAGAGATAAAAATGCTGCAATTCAAGGCTACCAATTGATCGATTGGAGAAATGCTGCATTTGGGTCGGGAAATACGTCATCTGGATCGTCTTATTCAATGCAAACTCAGAATTTTAGCTATAGAAATCCAAATCTCAGTGCCCTCCAACAACAGCAATCCACAACGTATAGAAACAAACCCAGTTCCTCTGATTCCAGATGCCTAGTTCCACTAACATCAAGGGCTTCACCCGTGAGAATCAGGTCTGCTGTTCCAGTCTGCTCTGCCCCTCCTGCACCTGGAAGGATTAGGCCAGGAGATGCGCCAGAGACTCTGGCTTCAAACTTTGCTGTCCCATCTCTGAATCCAGCCCCTGCTGTCTGCAACTTTGCTGTCCCATCTCTGAATCCAGCCCCTGCTGTCTGCATTAGGTCTGTAATACCAGTCTGCTCAGCTCCCAGGCGACCGCCATGTGACCGAGGGGAAATTGACACCATCAGCTGCAAACATGGAGAAGCTGATGGAAATGAATACGGTGAGCGGCAGAGTGCAGCTGATGATGATGTTAATGCAAGCAAACTGAGGCTGAGCCAGCTTGAACTCTGACTCACTGAATTCTGATAACTGCATTATTACAGAGTTATATCCTAATCAACTGTGTGCTCTTCTGCACTACTTAATGAGCTTAAACCATTTTTTGTCCATCCATTGATACGAGTTTTTCATCTTTCAACATACTTGGTCTTAATTTCTTTTGCAGGATGACAGGAAGGAAATCTTATTAGCTAGTAACTGTATTTTCCTATGTTCGGTTTCTTTATGTGGAGGGGCTTCTGTTTGTAAAGGTTGCTTTTATGATTGAACAAATGGTATTTATGTATTGAAAATCTAATAGATGATGGTCGAGTCTTCTAGATTGAATAGCATGCGTTGCATGTATTCAGATTGTTTGTAAAGGCTGGCTACTGTTATGATAGATATGATTGAATAAAATGCAATTCATATATTGAAAATTTGCAGTAGCTGGTTGTATAGCCTTTCATTCAATATCCTACCCTCGTATATTAAAATGAGAATACTGTTTGAGCGGATTTGTTGGTCTTTTCCTATTTCCATGTGTCTTTCCATACATTGAAACAGTGGCCTGATTTTTGATTTTCTAGTTTTACAGTGTTGCACAACAGGCTTCTCTGTCTGTGGGCTGAAGTTTGGATCTTATTCACATCCTCTACATTGCTACATATTTAGATTGAAAATTTGATTAATCTCACATTTGTAACAACTGTGAAAGATAAAAGGGATTATCAGGCATCATTTATAACAAAAATTACGACAAAAGCTTTGCTAATTTGTCTAACCTTGCATGGGGTGTAAGTGTTTGGTTGATGTGATAGCATCTTTTCTCAGTGGTGGTAGTGTGGATCCTTTCTGACTTGTATTTATCTCTTGTGATGAATTTCAGTGGTGGTAGTGTGGGGATCGTTTCTGACTTGTAATTATCTCTTGTGATGAATAACAGGCTATTTTACAATCCCATATCCTTAAAAATGGAATTTCATCAAGATGACCCCTATTTATCAAGTTCTTCGGCCTGTTTAGTCCCCCACCTCGCATCTCTAGATCTCCTATTTGAATTGTTGTTATTTATGTGATGCATTACAAGTGAGTTTAATTATCTCTTGTGATGAATTACATGCTATTTTACAAATCCCATATCCTTAAAAATGGAATTTCATCAAGATGACCCCTATTTATCAAGTTCTTCGGCCTGTTTAGTCCCCCACCTAGCATCTCTAGATCTCCTATTTGAATTGTTGTTATTTATGTGATGCATTACATGTGAGTCTTTACATAGCATATCCAAATGATAGGATTTCATCAGGTTGACAACGATTTACCAAATGATAGGATTTCATCAGGTTGACAACGATTTACCAAAGGTTTATTGACCAGGTTGAGAGTTTTCTACTCTTAGATATGTAGAGATCTGAAGCAATTGAAAGCTCTTTGCACTCGTATCTCTACAGCTCTCTTTTTGGATTTTTTATTTGTACTTTCTTATATATTCTCTCCTATATTTTCCTGGAGCCATTTCCTCTCATATCTCTACAGCTCTCATTTTGGATTATTTATTTGTACGTTGTTATGTTTTTTTTTATATTTTGGTTTATATATTTTACTCTTGAACTTTGTACTATGATGTGTATATACATGTGTTTTGGATGGGCCATACATGCTGGTGTCACTGCATCAACCTTTTACTGATTGTACTATGTTTCGCCGGGCCCATATCTTCAGTGGGTAATTTCGAGTGTGGGGACAATAACAGTTCGTCTCAACTATCTTCCAATAATTAGAGCTCATTAACTTATTATTTTCAATGAAGTAATTCCCAAATGTGGTGGCAGTCAACTATCTTTCTATAACGATCACAGTTCCCATTAAACCTATTAATCTTCAATGGAGTAATTCCAAGTGTGGCGCCGACCATCCTTCTATAGCAATTACAGTCCCATTCTCATTAACTTATTGCTTATTAATCTTCCATTTCCATTAACTTGTTGCTTATTAATATTCAGTGGAGTAATTCTAAGCGTGGCAGTTGTTAATCAAACAATTGCAGTCCCATAAACTTAATATCTTTAATAGAGTGATTCCAAGTGTGGCAGTTACCGATGTGCCGTGTTTGAATTGTCGTACTTACACTCTTCTCCAACCAGGAACAATTATACACTCATTATATCTGGGAGTTATTATATTCTCCTTAAACTATCACTTTGCCACCACCGGCAGTTGCACAATTACACTTTGCTCCAAACAAGTAACCATTATACTTTCATTAAATCTTTGTATTCATGATAAATTGGTTAATTGCAATTTTGGCAAGCACAATTACACTTTGCCTAAACCAGTAACCATTATACTTTCATTAAATCTTTGTATTCATGAAAAATTGGTTGATTGCAATTTTGGCTTAGTAACCATTACTTTCATTAAATCTTTGTATTCATGATAAATTGGTTGATTGCAATTTTGGCTCCAAACCAGTAACCATTATACTTTCATTAAATCTTTGTATTCATGATAAATTGGTTGATTAAAATTTTGACAACTTAATATTTGAGAACACAAATACTTTAATTAAATCTTTGTATTCATGATACTTTAATTAAATCTTTGTATTCATGATAAATTGGTTGATTGTAATTTTGGCTCCAAACCAGTAACCATTATACTTTCATTAAATCTTTGTATTCATGATAAATTGGTTGATTGCAATTTTGGCAACTTAATAAGTGAGAACACAAACATTATAACTCCCACCATATTACAATATTCATGGAGACAGCTAACCCAAGTACTTCATTTTATGAACTTTTACTTATAATCACCTTATGAACTCTTGCTTATAATTTATAATACTCCATTAAACCACTGAAATTAACTCATCAAACTAATATTCCCACTAAATATTCATAAAGGCAGCTAACCCAAGTACTTCACCTTATGAACTTTTACTTATAATTTATAATACTCCATCATTAAACCAGTGAAATTAACTCATCAAACTAATATTCCCACCCACTAAACCTATTTAGAAACAATTATATTTTTATTAAACCTATTACTTTACCATAAACTCATCTTTACAATTGTACACCATTAAATTTTGAACTGCCACATTAATATCTTTACAATTGTATTCTCATTAAACCTGTTACTCCATCTAA
>CBVK0104131577.1:0-15071 GCA_900067695.1 Picea abies
TAACCATAGACAACACCATCATTTCTATAACTTTGGCTCCACCCCTCATTTTAACATTATACACCTGGTTTCTCCCAATACTTCCTTCATGAAGTCTCCAATTTGGAATCGTTGAGTGTTGCATACCTCCTCTGGGAAAACCACAACATGTCTTAATGATTTCCATCATTTCCAACCACTACATCCACATGTACATTCTTCCCCCGATCAATCCTTACAACCGTCATTGTTGACTCATCTCTCAATGATCCTTCATCTATCTGGAACCTCCCACCTGTCACGTCAGCCTCCTAGAGAACCCCATGGGTGCATCCAACTCTCACTGGTGACGTCCCATCCAACAAGAGAAATAACATTAATAAAGGGCTACGGGTGTAAGGCTAGAGGGAAGGGTTCATGATTGGCCACCAATTACCCTTACCCAACTAGTACTTAAGATAAAAATGAAATTTTTGCATATAATTTAACCATTAATCATGATAAATATTTGATTAGACAAGTATAACGCCTTTAGTAAAATGAGTATAAGATATTTTTCATGGGTTGTTGGGGTTTCTCATTGCATTTAATGTGATAGTTTATGTTTTTAATGTCGCATTACAAAAACACATTTGGTGCTTCTTGTATTTTATTACTTCCCTCATATGTATTTGGTATTTGTTCCACTAGTTGTAGCCACCTATAAACTTGTACCTTATTGCAAAGGATAAATAATGTTCGAAACTTTAGTGATAAAAAGACATAAGATGGATGTTGCAACAAAGATACATGGAATAATCATTTAAGAATCATTTGAGACACATGTTCACTATATAATATGTACACCAATTACTTCAACCTCTTATTGAGGATTTTGAGTATATATCCATAATCAAAATCCTCAATAAGAGGTGTGAGAGAGAGAGAGGTGAGTACCTATATATTAAATAAATCGGTGAATATATATGTATATATTTACAATTAAAATAATTAGGTGAATATATTCACAATTAAAATAAATATGTGAATATATATTCACACTAGTAATGTCGATGATGTATTTGTTATTCAACATTAATACAAGAATTATTTGAAATTTAATATTAACATATATAATGTGTTTTTTATAATATTTTTACAAGGTAAAAGATAGAAAGGAAAATATACACTTACATATTAAGAAATTTTAAATTGATGAAAAGTTTTTTTTTCCTTAGAAAAAAAGCTTTTTTCTTCCTTAGATAAAAAAGTTTTTTTATTCAAGAGAATATACATGTTATAGTTCAAAAAACATATTTTAGCTCAATAGCAGGCCCACTACCATTCTTACATAGTTCTTCTCATTTCATCCCTTCATTTCTTCTTCCTCGATAAAATCATAAATACATATCTTCTTACAAAATCAAATACATAAAAGTTTTCTCCAATTTTCTAAATAAAAAATCCACATCTAAAAATCCGACTCAGAAGATAAATTCCATCTCTTTTGTCTCCTCTCCATCGATGTATTCATAGACTACAAAGGCGCTAGTGGGAAGCAACAATGCCTCCTTTGACAGGTCATCCACCTTGGCATTTAATTCTCTGAGCACATGATGAAAGGACAACCACTCAAAGGACTATAGAGCCAATTTAATATCTCTTATAATATGATCCAATCTAAGGTCTTTTACTTTTAGTTTTTTCCTTGCCCATTCTATAACCATTTTGGAGTCAACCATAACTTGAATTTTTCTAACATTTTTATCTTTTTTCGCTTCCAAGGGAGTCCATAGGGCAATGAATTCATCCCTGTTGTTGGAACCATTCCTAGGAGCATATATGATAAACATGTAATGTGAATGGTTAATATATAATACCACACCAACACCACATTTTGGTGGGTGACCTTGAATTGCCCCATCAAAATAACCCCAAGGAATTTTGTAATCCAAAGTGGGGAGAATTGGATTGCACGTTCTTTTTTCCTTGGGGTCATTCTTAAAAATTGCAGTTTGGTTTAAAGTTGTCAATGCTGTAAATTTTGGCGGAGTAAGCCTATCCTTGAAAGTTGCATTGTTTCAATCCCATTGGATGTTTGTGACAAATAGACTTGGGAGACTAACATAAATCTTAACCAATTTTTCCATTGACCATTGTTTAAGGCATTCATCCAAACTTTCCTTATTCCAATCTGTTTTGGTGGCCAACTTTTCCTTTATCAACTTCATCAATTGTGCTACATAGGGAAAATAAATGAATAGGTGAGAAATAGCTTCTGAATCACTTTTACATAGAATGCAACGGTTGGGTCCGATCCAACCCATTTTACACAATTTTCCCCAAGTAAGTAATTTATTTTTAAGGGCCAACCAAAGTGTTATTTTGCATCTATTTGGAGATTTTAGTTTCCACAATAAACTCCACCACCAACCTTTTTTCCCCAACAAATTTTTCATCTTTCCACACTTTATAGCCCAGCTTCACAGTGAAGGAGACACCTTTTGGGTTCATCGACCAACATAGCGAATCGTAATTATCATTCTCCAAAGATATATGATTTTCACATAAAATACCAACAAAGGAATTCCTTTCTTCCGCTAAAGCTTCAAAGATCCCCGACAAGGCCTTGTCTCTCCAACCTTGTCATCCTCTAAGTTGTGGGTTCCCCACACTAGCTTCATTGAGGCAGAAAATGTTTTGATATCTGAGTTTTTGAATCAAAGGGGCAGAGAGTTTGAAATTTTATCCAGCACCCATCCACGGGTCCTCACCAATGAAAATGATTTTTTTGTCTCCCACCTTCCACATAATCCATCCTCCCACCAATGGAAACGCTTCTACCAGGGATTTCCAGACAATGGACCCTTTGGAAGATTTAGAAGGTACTCTGAACCATTCCACAACTAACAAGGAGGGGAAATACTTTGAATTCATTACTCCGACCCAAAGGGAATTCCCTTGGGTGAACCTTCACAGATTGTGCCCTGCGAGTGCTTTGGCAAAGGGGACAATGTCTTTTAATCCCCAGCCGCCCAAATTTTTTGGCCAAGCGATCGACAACCAGTTTTCTAGGTGAATGCCCCCTTTATACTTTTTTCCTACCCAGAGATATTGAAAACTAAGCTTACGTATTTTTGTGAGAACTTGTTTAGGGATTGTAGCAATAGAATTCCAATACACCAGAATAATTTCCAAGATGACCTTGAGGAGTACAAGTCTTTCACCTTTGCACAATAACATGTTTACCTAGACATAGATTCTAGCTTTGATTTTATTGATGAGCCATCCCCAATCATTCTTGGTGTAACTCTTGGGTTTTAAATAGAAATTGAGGTATTTGAAACCCACACCTAGGGGTTTAGTTGGAGAGGGAATGATACTAGAAAAGGAGGAAATTTCCTCTTTAGAGCATTTGTGGAAAATGGAGCAAGAATTTGTAATGATCCCAAGCCATTATGCAAGGATCATCACTGTTTTGGTATAAATCTCTGCCCTGTGATGATGTCCCAAAGTGGGGACATTACAGAATTTTCCTCATTGATTTTCATTCTTGTTGCCAAATGGTACAAGTCCAAGGTTTTTTTTAGCATGGAGATATCTGCTTGGGATCCACGAACACTGCAAAAGATATCATCGATGAATAAGATATGTGAAATAGTTTCGCTATCCAATACCTGTATCCCCTGCAACCTTCCATTACCTATATATTCCTTAAGTAGTCTACTAAGAGCATCAACAACGACCAAAAAAATGAAAGGCAACAAGGGACATCCCTGACAGAGTCCACACGAGGATTTGAAGAGGCAGGAGAGGGATCTATTTAGCAGGGCTACCAAAGATGCACTTTGAAGGCATCCCATGATCCAATTTACCATTTGACGGTTCATCCCCATCTGTAGAAGAAATAGTTGGAGGAAATTCCAATTTACTCTATCCTACACTTTAGATATATCTAATTTTAGGATGGCTAACTTTTGTTTCTTACATTGAATCGAGTGAAGAACTTCTTTAGAAATTGCTACAACATCATGGATTTGTTTGTTCCTCAAAAAATTGAATTTTTCCTCACTAATGATCTCGCTTAGCATGGATTTTAGATGCCTCATAATGACCTTGGAAATGATTTTATAAGCAACATTACAACACAAAATGGGTCTATAATCCTCAAAAGAGACACCATCCTAAAAAATTGAATTTTTCCTCACTAATGATCTCGCTTAGCATGGATTTTAGATGCCTCATAATGACCTTGGAAATGATTTTATAAGCAACATTACAACACAAAATGGGTCTATAATCCTCAAAAGAGACACCATCCTAATATTTCGGTATTAAGAAGAGGTAAGTGGAGTTGATATCCCCAAGAACCTTCCCAATCCTTTGGGATTCTCTTACCATTAGTAAAAGATCCTCCTTGATTAATTCATAATAATTCTTAAAAAACTCCACTGTGAACCCATTAGGGACCAGGCTTTTCCCACTTTTCATTGAGAAAAGGGAAGATTGTGTCTCTAACTTAGAGACTTCCACTTCCAAGGACTGATTCATTTCCTTAAAAAAGGCCAAAGGAAATTTTGTAACCATGGATAAAATATATTGACCATAACATCTAATAGGGTCTGTGAACAGTTTTTCAAAATAACAGGGCCCCACTTCATCTTTTTTCTAGAAGGATCGCACCATATTCCCTTCCTCATTTTTATTTCCCAGATGGTGTTTATGTTTCTTCTATAATTGGTGAACTGGTGGAAATATTTAGTATTATTTTCCCCATCTTTTAGCCACAACTTCCTTCTCTTTAGTCGCCAAATTTGTTCTTCTTTTAACAACCAATCATTTATGGAAGCCTCCAAATCCCTTAGTTCTTTCAATTGAGACGGATATAGGGGTCCTTCATCAATATTTTCGTACAATCTTGATAGCTTTTCTTCATAGTCTTTTAATTTTTTTTCACATTGTTTCTTCCAACCCGACACCCACTGCTTAATATATTTCTTTACTCTTGATAAATTTGCAATGAAATGGACCATTAAAGGAACATGGTCCAGAGGGTTAAGTTTTCGCCATTCTTCTTTAACTATATTTGTTAATTCAACATCCTCAAACCACACTTGGTTAATTTTCAACGAGGGTGGTGGAGTTTCCATTCATGTACTTAAATGGAGGATGATAAGTCGATGGTCGGAGATCCCCCCTTCCACAATAGTCATTTTTGTCTGATAATCGGTCTCCAAAAGAGCCTCTGAAATCATAAACCTATCCAGTATTTTTTCTACAACCTCATTTCCCATTCAAAAGTTCCTCCAAGTAGGAGTTAGCTTTACTAGCTCCATATCTAATAAGTGTTGTTCCTCCATGAAAGAAAGGAAAAAAACCCTTAGATGGTCCTCCTTTGGGTTTTCTCCCCAAGCTTCCCTTAGCGAGAGGGAAAATTTTAAATCACCTCCCACTACTAAGAAGGGGTCATTGAAGGCTCCGACATTTTTTAGGTCTTCCCAAAAAGGAACCCTGTCAGCATAGGGTCTGTATATATTGAGAACTAAGAAAGCACAATTATAGTCTTTGAATTGTAAATTTACTGAAATGGCAAATCGAAAAGTGGAAGAATTTATCTCCCTAAAAGAAGGGCTCTATCCAGTCAATAAACTTCCAGACATCCCATAGGCATGAACAGAACAAAAAGACATGTTTTTAAGCCATGTGGAGAAGATATTTGTTTCCTTCTCTCTAGGGCACATCATCTCCTAAATCAGAATCATGTCGGGTTTAAGGCTTAGGAGAATCCTTTTGAGGGATAATTTTTTCTGAGGTCCCCCAATCCCTCTTACATTGAATGTAAGGATTATCATCGAGAAGGAGGTTTTAGGGCATTCCCTTCTCTAAGGGCCCTGGTTATTGAATCTTGTTTTCCTTTCTTGATTTCGACTGTGACCTTTTCATGGGCCTTATGAAGGTGATATTTTATTCCCATGGGCTTTGGCTGATGAGGATCAAGAGATAATCCACCTTTTGAAGGATTGATATCATTATTAGATATAGCTTTTGAGCATAGGTTGTATCTGACACCTAAATGTGAATTTTGAAGAGGAGAGGGAACATCTGTCAGGGATGGGGGGAAAGTTGAGGCTCAAATCGAAAAAGAATGGGAAATGGGAGGGTCCACCTCGAGATAATGGGTTGGAGATTCAATACTAGGAACAGGGAGCGAGTCGAGAAACACAACATCGGGAAAAGAGGGGACCTTAGGGGGAGAAAAAAGGCAAGGAGAGGGCTCTTTAGGAAGGGATGGTGGGAGCACGTCAAGTGAGGGTGGAACAGGGGTAGGAGAGAACCCTTATTGAATAGTGGAGACATCATGAGAGGGAAGGCTTAAGTTAGGGGAAGGAACTTTTCCATAAGAACCAACATTTTTCATTCAAAAAAGGGACCTGAGAAGGAGAAAAGAAAAAATTACCTAGAACCTAGAGAGGATGAGCCACTTTGGCAAGAGTAAACTCCAAGTTTGGTGAGGAACCACCATGAGCACCACCTCCGACTTTATTCCTTCCACTTAAAATGATTCTAATAAACCCGAGTGCCTCAAGGTAGATTTGGTCTTCCATACTTTTTTAGGGTTTTGGAGAAATGGGGTTGCTTGAACACACTATGCCCTAACATGTCTGATCTCATGATAGCCGAAGCACCTGAAAGGGAGCTTCCAGTAATCCACTTTTTGATGCCAGGTTTTTTCACCATAAACAATATATATTGAGACAACCAATCCTTCCCTCACATTCACCTCAACTTGAACCCAAGCCCAACGTCGATCCTCTTTGGAAGCCCAATTGGTTTAGAATCCAATGTAGGTTATGATTTTGTTACCAATTGTTTCCAAAGCTTCTCTTAACTATACTCTAAGAGGCAACCCAGTAATAATGGCACAAAATCTCATTACATCCATCGGTTCTCTTACCGAGTCGAACTCTACCGACCATGGTTTTAGGGTTAAACCTTAAGGGCCCCAGGTCCAATTCTTTTCTAACAATAATTTACAATCCTTTGTCGAATTTAGTGACACAATGATCCAACCTCTAGCTAGAGAGTGTGTTGATAGGGAGTAACCTAAAACAAGTTTCCAATGAAGTTTGATCCATGGGTTCACTGGGAGATTTCCTAGAAAACCTGCCCTCGAGGGTTTTATCAATAATATTGGAAACCTCTGCAATATCTAAATCCTTACCCACAACCTTTTGGACTGAACGTGATTTCTCATGAATAAAATTGTTTTGTTTCCATCGTCAGTCAGGGCCGCAACCAAAGTTCGAAACCCTAGCTTTGTTTTTCAGCTGGGGACAATCCTCGCTCGTAGGTAAATGGGGTTAGTAATTTTGGTCTCTAATAGTAACTGGGGAGGGAGAGGAAGGCTTACTGAGTGGTTGATAAATGGGAGGGATGTCCATGTCCTTCCCTCAAGTAAAACCACCATCCAAAACTCTAGTGTCATTACTCCTACATATCGTTTCAAGGTCAAAACTTGAACTCTCACGTGCGACTAGAGTGCTCATCTCCTCTTTGGAAGGGTTTGGAAAATATTGTAAGGTGGGTAGAGGCCTTTTGTGAATCTCGAGGAGATCCTCATTTGAGATAAATATCATTCCCTGTACCAGAATTGGCTCATATTCCACTTCATATGAAAATATGTCTTCCTTCGAACCTAGCTTTGTGTGATAACCTCACTCTTCTACAACCACCTATCTAGGAATGGGGACAATGAAATATTTTTTGATCAGAAGGATGGATCAGAGAGGAAAGGGGGGGTCACCAGACAAAGGTTTTGTCAAGAAGAGGGCATGTAGCCCTAGGCCTAAGGTTTCTAGCATACAGTCATATTTCCTGCACAGATGTGCACCGGAGAGCCTCCATTCAAATATTATTTAATGTTATTGATTTAAGGTTCAAGTTCAAATATAATTGAATACCACTATAACCCCTAGGCTAGTGCAAACAGTCTGCAAGCCAACACCCAGAAAGAAACTTATGACTTAGTAAGGGTCAAGATGTTTGGAGACACACCCTCCTTTTGGGGGTCCCACTCTTGTGGGGTTCCTACCCTTCTAGCCTTATCACAATGGACCAAAATCTCATTGGGGATTTGATCTTGGGTGGGAGAGTGCGAGACCTGCCTCCTGACCATCCAATCAAACCACCTCAACTAAAAGTTATTCGCATTATTATTAACAGTGTCTTGCAAAACATAGGTATTGGTTGCTTTGTAACTATCTTTTATTTTATTTTATTTTCAAATGTCACAATAATGTCCTTTTTGTTTTCTAATATTTTGATCCTTATAATGTTTTAACATTCTGGGGTAAAAATCACTTTATTTTCTATGTTTATCTTTTGTTTTATAATATGTGGACCCTCATTCAATGTTGTAGAATACCCTACATTAACTTGTATCAATGTCTTAATTTTTCAATATATAGGTAAATTTTAGTTCAAATATAAACCATAGAAACCAAGATTCATTATCAAGAGGTATGTTCTATTATTCATAATTTGCAAATTCATTATAAACTATTCAAAAATGGTAGGAATTAACTTTGAGTTGGTTAAGGGTTACACACATGGTTTACTACAACACCTAGTAATATCAGATTGTATTCTATGTAATGAAGATATATTTGTGTGGTTTCTCTGGTTTAGGTTTCCATGATAGAAATGGTCTTTGATCTATGTGTTCATTCTTGTGTTTATCTCTTTTATATAGGGGTAAATTTTAACATGGTGTCAAAGACCAAACAACTTTGGGCTCTTTAGCAAAAGTGGTTTATGACATTGGGAGGCTTGGGTTGATATCAACGCTGCAAAACTAGAGTGGAGTTCTTGAAAGAAATATGATGAATTCTCATTGCTAATGAGAATGTCATTGCTTAATTTTTATGTGTGATGGTATTAGGTTAAGAGATCTTTTCCATTTAGTGTTTAGAATAAGAATCATTATCATATGGCATGATTTCTCTTAAAGGTGGGAAATCAAGAAGCATGTAAAAAATTAAATTTGACCAAAAGGCACATGATAAAATTGAGCATGGTAGATGTGAGGTAGAATTGTCCCACATGAATACAATGTAATCCATGTTATGTATGATAAGGGGTAGTTTTTTTTCAAATGATTTTTTAACTTCCTCCTACTTTTAGTGAAAGCATTGTTAGGTTTAAACACTTAGGAGTTAGTTAAGATCAACTTGGTCTAATGGGTCATTAGGTTAAAGTGTTTTTCTTAGTGTGTTTATTTAATATGCATTTGTAATCTGACAGTCACGATGTGTTCTAGACATAGAGTGATCTGATGTCTCATATTCTCCTCAATATTAACGACTACATTGATCTGTGGCTTGACACTTGATTGGTCCATGATATTTATTTAAAGAGCATGGAGGGTCATTTGTCGATGATCGATTATGAGAAACTCTCTTGTAGAGCATGGAGGGTCATTTGTCGATGATCGATTATGAGAAACTCTCTTGTAATATTTTTCTTTTGAATTAATAAATTGCCTCAAGTGGCCACGTTGGTTGGGGTCATGGATGCTTCCACATTGGGGTTTTACCACGTAAAAGATCGTTGTGTTGATCTTTGATATGGTTGTGTGAGTGGTTACTAAAGGTGTTTGTTCTCTATTGAAATACCTTGTGTTGTCAAACATGGTATCAGATCTTGTTTGAAGATCTGCTCTCGTTGTAGATCGAGACCTTGAATATGTTTTCCACATCTCTAGTTTCTACTATTTATATACATTTTTAGGGTGAGAGGATTGTTACATTGCATCCAAAGTGCTCATTTCAATTATAAATGTTTATGTTTCACTCTAAAAGGTTTTTATTTTCCCAAGATATGACCATTTCAATCAGATCCAGAGGTATAAACCCTGAATACACCCTTTTAAAATAAATTACAAAGATAATATTTCGTTTTTTTGTTTTTGTTTCTTGGTTGCTACTCTTTCTGGTTTGTGTATGTTATTTTCCATGCGCTCTATGTGATATTGGAAAATCAGAAAGAGAGTAGAAAGTGTTTTCTTGTCTGCGTATGCTCTTTGTCGCGCACTTTGTGTGATCTCGGAAAATCACAAAGAAAGAGAAAACTTGCATTTTTGGGGTAAGTTAACTGAGATATAACCCCTTTATTGTTGTCAAGAAGAAATTTATTTTTATGAAAACAAGTTTTTTTTAAGTACGCACCTTGAGGTGAAGCTCCAACAACAACAACGACAACAACCTCCATCCTCCTTCTTAAGATTATAATGTGTTTTTCACTAGCTCACTTGGTTGAAAGTTGTTTTACTTAGTAAGAGGTTTGATTTCAAGTCTCTTTTTTTTGTTCCTTTTTTAAAAAGTTCTACATTCATTGTAAAATGCATTTCACTTAAATTACAAAAGTGAAACACTAAAAGTAGCTTTAATATTTTTTTTTTGGTTACTTTTTTGCATGCACCTTTAATTTACAAAGTAATTATTTCATTGTAAAAATGATTCTCACTTTTTTTATAAAAGTGAGTCATTTCATAAAAAACTTATTTATAAAAGTGAGGTTATAAGAAAGTTAGTGAAGAAGGGGTGTCACCACATGGACCAACTTGTACTTGCCACGTGGCTCTTTGGTTACCATTTATTGTTCAACATATGCTTATGCTAAGGGGGGGGTGAATCAATATAAGATAATTTTTACTTCAAATGAGAATTCATCAATCATTCATTAGTAAATACATGTAAACTCAAGTCACAATACACAAAGTTTAATTTGGAAATCCTTGTGGGAGAAAACCACAAAAAATATCTTTATAAATGTTTGTAGGAACCATCCTACTATTACAAATATTATAGGCACTAACCTACTAGAAACATCAATCTCTTCAGCTGAGCACCAACTCAACAAGATATTGTGTAGGAACAAACCTAATAGACACACCAATCTCTTTAGCTAAGCACCAAATCGACAAGATATTGTGCAGGAACCAACCTACTTGAGACACCAATCTCCTTAGTTGATCACTAACTCAGTAAGACTTGTATAGGCACCAATCTAAGATATTCATACACAAAGTAATTCTTACTTCACCTGCATGCTTCATACTTCATGCATTTCATTGCATCATCATACCCTTAACTTTCATGCTCCAACACCTCTCATTGCTTCATACCCCAGACATAGCTTCAAACCCTAGTCATATTTATCCTTCATTCCCTAGCAAACCTCATATCATCATTCTCATAATATAATTCCAGACTGTAGCATCACAACCTCAAAAAATTTCACTTTGCAACATCATAGACCTTAGTCCTTTATATCGCACCCTTAAAAATCCAAGAAAACTCCTCTTGTGCACCTTTAGACCCTAAGAATAATCCCCAGCTCCTCTTGTGCACCCGAGATCTCTTTTGCGCACTTGTACTTTCTCTTCTTGCTTGGATACTCTTCAAATGGGCACATCTATCATGTATTTGTAGTGTTTATATGTTCACTTATGGGGCCAACTTGACATCCATGTGATAGACTTTTAAGTTTTTGAAACACACAAATGCCAAAAACATTTTCATTGATTCTAATATTGCAACTAGACAAAAGGTTTCTTCAAAGTCAATACCCTCAAATTGAGCATACCCTTTACAAACAAATCTTGTTTTATTTCTTACTACTTGTCCATCTTAATCCAATTTGTTTCTGAAGACCCATTTGGTGCCAATCAAATTCTTGTCTTTTGGTCTGGGCACAAGTTCCCATGTCTCGTTCTTCTTAATCTGATTTAGTTCTTCTTTCATAGCATTAAATGAATGTTTATCTTCACTAGATTGTGCAAAGCTCTTGGGATCTATTTTAGATAGAAAAGAAACGTTCAATCTTCTTCTAGTCTGAAATCATGTATCTATATCACCAAGAATCCCTAGATGATTCTTTAGAACAAATATGAATGGTGTGTTTGAATATTGGTTTTCTATTTCTTCTTGTTTTTCCTTTTCTTCTTCATTTTCTCATTCTTTGTAGACTGTCTCATGTGGATCTTAATTTGTTTGTGACTTTTCCTTTTGAGGTATGTCTCCATCCACTCTTACATCAATATTATCTACAACCTTGTGTATTATTTTTTTATAGCATTTGTAAGCCTTGCTTCCAGATGCATAGCCAATAAAGATACCTTCATCTATTATGGAATCAAAGTTTCCTAAATTATCTTCATTTCTCTTTATATAACACTTGCTCGCAAATACTTTGAAGTATTTGACTATAGTTGGTCTACCTTTCCATAATTCATAAGGTGTCTTGTTGTTGTTCACTCTAATTTGTGCTCTATTCAAAATGTAGATTGTTGTGTTGACGGCTTCTCTCCAAAATGTGTCTGGTAGTTTGGCTTCATTCCACATTGTTCTAGCCATTTATTGTATAGTTTTGTTCTTCTTTTCTACAAATCCATTTTGTTGTGGAGTCCTTGCTGGCAAAAAATTTCACTTGATTCCATTATTCTCATAGAATTCATCAAATTAATAAGAGGTAAACTCACCTCTTCTGTCTGATCTTAAGCACTTTAATTTAAAATCGGTCTCATTTTCAACTAGGGCTTTGAAAACTTTAAACTTCTCAAATGCTTCAGATTTTTCTTTAATAAATGTAACCCATGTCATTCTTGTGTAATCATCAATAAGAAGCATAAAATAACTCTCATATTTTAAAGTTTGTGTTCTTTCTAGCCCGTAAAGGTTTGTCTGTACAAGTTCCAATGGCTTTGATGTCGAGTACTCCTTTGTTTTGAAACTAACTCTCATCTACTTCCTGTGATGACATGGCTTGCAAATAGTGTCGATGGATTTTGAGATCCTTGGCATATATTTTATTGATTGTGTCTTGTTGAGTTTTACTAGATTGTCAAAGATTATATGACCCATTCTTCTATGCCATAACTAGATTTTGTTTACTTGTCCCATACAACATTTTTCTCCTTTGACTTCATTGAGAACATATACATTGCTCGAGTTTCTATTTTCATTTGGCACTAATCTTTCTGAACATGTTTTCCTCATCTCACATCCTTTTGATTGAAATGTAAGGTTGTAACCTTGATCACACATTAGACTGACACTTAGAAGATTGTGTTTTAACCCTTCAACATACAAGACATTATGTGTTTTAGTCTTTCCATTATCAAGACTAACGACACATTTTCCTACCATCCTTGTAGAAACATTATACCCAAAGGTAACGTTGCCTCCTTTTTCTTCCTTTAGGGTGATAAATTTGTTCTGATTCCCTATCATGTGTTTTGAACATCCACTATCAATGTAACATTAGCTTCATTTGTCTTGATCATACATTGCAAGTCCACATTCATCCTTCTTTGGTTCTTATTGCTTCATTTTCTACATGTTTGTGTATTCTTCTATATGCTTGGTAAGAAAATATTTTTCCTTGTTTTGTTTAGGATATTTTATTATGTTGCTTCTACAATCATGGGCGTTGTGCCCATAGTTATTTCACTTGTAACATTCAATATTGTAATCAATTAGGGGATCAAATAAATTGCAATTTCTATCAACAAACCCACAGGAACTTTTGGTTTTATTCATGACATAATCATTCTTTGAGGTCTTATAAGAACCTCTATTTATATCTCTCACATGATCACTTCTTGCATAATATATACAATCTAGTGATTTATGACCAAAATTATTGCAAGAAAAACAATAGCCAAGAAATAGATTTTGGTATTGGGTTGTGAAAGGCTTTCATGGTGGAACAACTCCTCTGAACTCATTCTTGTTGTTCTTGTGAGAAGAATCAGGTTTATGTTGGTCATCGTTTCCTTTCCTATTGTGTCTTTCATTGTTGATGGATCCTTTGAGAATATTAACATAGATTTTAGACTTTTCTTCATTTTCCTTTTCTAATGGCTTTGTGACCTTAGTGTTTGTATCTCCCTTGGGGTTCTTGTGTTTTTCGTCGTAGCCAAGACCTGTCTTGATGAATGTTGACCGTCGACAACTGAGAATAATATCTAAGATTTCAGTACTCTTTCCAAACTTCTAGCTTCTATTCAATTGATCAATTGTTTTCTCTAGTTCCTCTCTTAAGGAAACTATTTCAGCTTCTAGCTTCTCACAATTTTCTTCATTTTCTTTCAGTTGGCTTCTCACCACCTCTTCTATCCTGTTTGCCTCTTCTAATTGAATATTCAGGATGATAACTATTTTTTCTGTTTCATAAAGATCATGATCCTTCTTTTCATATTTTTGTTATTTCTCTTTCTGTTTTTTATTCTTTCCCCTGAGTCTATCTATTTCTTCTAAGGTACTAATGAGTTATGCTTCAAGATTCACTTCCCCACCAATGTCTTCTTCTTCTTAATCTGATTTTTCTTTCTGATTGTCTTCATTTTCTTTATCAATAGACTATGTATCCATGGCTATGAAGAGGAATTCTTCTTTGTCACTTCCAGAAACATATCCATCACTTTCTTCAGACGAGCTACTATCCTCTTTAGAGTAAAAACTCTTATTCTTAATATATTTTCCTCTTTTGTGTCTGTAAGGTTTGTTTTTATTGTTATTTTTTTAAAACTAGTGCCTAGATAAACTAGATCAGATCTAGATTACATTATTGGAATTATTTAACATTTAATGCAACGGAAAACGAAAAAAGAAAGCACACATGTGCACAATAAATTTCCTGTTGATGATTACAGTTGCGTGAGACATCCTCCGAGACACAGACTTGAGAGAGAGCCCATGAGTTGGGTGTGCCCATGAGATGGGTGTGTGGTTCCTATCTGAGACAGAACTGGAACGTTATGTTGGCCTCCTTTGTGCAGAGAGTTGAGATGATACGCCAGATGATTCTCCCATGTAACACAGTGAGAAAGAAGATCTGTTGAGTTGGATGTGCATGTGGCTAAGCACAGGTGAACGTGTGGAAAATCCCATGAGTTGGGCGCATCATTCTAAGACAGAGATGAAGCGATGTATTATCCTCCTCTGAGAAGAGAGTTGAGATGATGTGATATTCCAGATGATTCTCATGTGTAACGCAATGAGAAAGAAGATCTGTTGAGTTGGACGTGCCTGTGGCTGAGCACAGGTGAA
>CBVK0104131612.1:0-10278 GCA_900067695.1 Picea abies
GTAACGCTATCCTCCGACTTAATGCATCAACTACCTTATTAGACTTCCTGAACCTATGTTTCAGCACAAAAGAATAAATTTGCAATAATTCTACCCATTTAGTATGCTTTTGATTCAACTTAGCTTGGTTGTTAATGTATTACATAGCTTTGTGATCTATGAACAAGAAAAACTCTTTCGACAGTAGATAATGTCACCATTTCATCAAATCTTACACAATATCATAAAATTCCTAATCATAAATAGAGTACTTCTTTCTAGACTCGTTCAAATTATGGATGAAAAATGCAATGGGTCTGACCTCTTGACTTATCACTGCTCCAATTATTGTTCCACTAGCGTCACAATCAACCTGAAACACTTTTTTTAAATCTGGTAATGCTAATATTAGCGGTGTTTTTACTCCCTTATTCAATTCTTCCAATGCCTTCCCTGCTAATGCAGCCCACTAGAACACTCCTTTCTTCATACATTTTGTAAGAGGCACAGATATTTGGCTAAATTTCCTAATAAATTTCAGGTAAAATTCTACCAATCCATGGAAAATCCTCACATTGAATGTGAATCTTGGTTTTGGCCATTCAAGGATAGCTTTCACTTTATCAGGATCCATTTTTAGTCCTTCCTTTGAAGCCACAAAACCCAAGTACACTAACTCTTTCTACATGAATGTACACCTCTTCAGGTTTATCAATAGCTTCTCTTGTTTCAAGCGTTGTAACATTGCTCTCACATGTTGAACATGCTATGTTCTACTCCTCCTAAAAATCAGTAAATCATCCAAATATACAACCATGAACATACTCAAATATGGCTTCAAGACCTTGTTCATGAATCTCATGAACATGTTGGGTGCATTAGTTAACCTGAATGGCATTACCAACCATTCAAACAGTTCATCTTTCGTCTTCAATGCAGTCTTCCATTCATCACCTTCTCTCATCCAAATCTGGTGATAACCACTCTTCAAATCGATTTTTGTAAATTACTTTGCACCACTCAAACAATCCATTATATCATCCATTCTCGGCAGTGGAAATCTATACTCGATAGTGATATTTTTTATATCATGCAAGTCAGTACACATTTTCCACTCCCCTATTTTATTTGGAGTAAACATTGTTATTACTGCACAAGGACTCAAACTCTTACGAATCAACCCTCGGTCAAGCAATTTATGCACCTGCCAATTCACTTCTTCCCTCTCTGTGGGAGCCATTTTGTAAGTTTCTTTATTAGGTAAACTCGATCCGGGCATTAAATCAATTTGATGAGAAATACTTCTCACTGGAGGCAATCCTTTTGGCATATCATTAGCAATAACCTCCTTAAATTCATCCAACAACAAATTTATTTATGTAGATAGAAAAATTGGATTTTCTACACCTTTCACTTCTTTTGGAATCACTAATAAACATAATGTTGCTTTTCTTTCTTCTTGTAAAAATTCTTTAGTAGAACATAGCATGATTGTACTTTTACTTGTGTTTATATCAGCATAAGTTCTTGTTGTTTCTACTGTATCATCCAACATTGGTGTTAATTTATATCGTTGTCCATATTTCTTGAACTCATATATGTTTTCCTTATCATCGTGATGAAATTGTCTATCAAACAACCATGGTCTTCCCAATAGTATGTGGCATGCATCCATCTTAATCACATCACATAACACCTGCTCCTGGAAACTCCCTATTTGAAAATTCAATAAGCATTGCTTAGTCACAGTCGCATGTTGTCCCTTGTTCAACCAAGAAACATGATAAGGGTTCCGATGGTTCAACCTTGTCAATTTTAGTGTGTTCATGACTTCAGCAGATACCAAATTTTTTGTACTTCCTCCATCTATAATCAGGTTACAACATTTTCCTTGAACCTTACATTAATCAGGTTACAACATTTTCCTTGAACCTTACATTTTGTTTTAAAAAATTCCTTTCGTTGTTCTGGTTCCTTTGCCTCTTTTTGCTCATATTTAAGAAACACTCTATAGAACAACAAATTCTCACCTTGTTATCATTGAAGAATAGTCACATTTTATCCAACTACTGAAGCTTCATCGTCCAGTGTGACTTGTGCCTATGCTTCACCTCTTCTTCCTAAATTTTTCCTTCCTTGACATTCATGCTTCTTGTGTCCCTCTACACCACAGTGATAACAAGTAATTACATATCTTCCCTTTCCTCTTTCAAATCCTCTTCCTCTACGAACTGCATTTCCTCCTCTGCCACCTTGACCATTGGAAGATTCTTCTTCCCTTTTGCTGCCTTTAGAAATCCCTACTTTACCTCATCCTTTAAAACCTCTTCCTCTACCTCTAGGTTGTGTTTTCCTCTCAATAGTTTCTTCTACCTTCAAGGAAACATGATAATCTTCATCAAAAACACGGAAATAGTGTGTGCTCATTTCATCCTGAATTAAATACTTTATCCCATTTGCATACCTTGCAACTCATTAGAATTATGATTCTTTGAGGCCTGCTCTGATTGACAACATAAATAACTCTTTAGTGTATTCACAAACAAATGTCTCCCTTTGTCTGAGGTTTTGGACTTGTCGAAAAAAAAATTGTTGGTAATCAATGGGAATAAATTTATGTTTAATCTCAGTAACCATATTCTTCCAAGTTCTGATTTTCTCCAATTGATTGTTCATTATATCCTTATGCAGCATATCCCACCATACTATTGCATGGCCTTTCAGCTTACAACAAATATTACCTGATTTGGATCCTGAATATTTTCATACTCGAAATATCTTTCTAGTTCTCCAATCCAATCAATGAGAACATCAACTCTCAGACTACCATCATAACAGGAAACCTCAACCTTTGCACTACACTTGTTACTTAAATACGAAATGATCCTAGTTGTTGGGTCTCTTTCATCACCATCATGTTCGTCTTTGATTTCTTCTTTTGGCTCTGAGTATACTTCATCATATCCATTCCTACGATTTTCCAATTCCTCTATTCTTCTTCTCAAATTTTCCAGTTCTCAATTTCATGCACCTCCCCTTCCTTCTCCTCTCCTTCATGGTGATATTCCTACAAGTTGTAGGTGTCTCACTGACATCCACAGACCTCACATTGGTTCTATAACCCAACTTGACTTTCAACACTATTGTTGAGCAACCACCATGAACATGTATTATGTACCTTGTCTCACATAAGCATATTAGGTGCTAATCTCAGAGAAGAATTGTGCTCTAATACCACATAATGCATAGATATATATGTCAGAACACATAAACAATTACAGCACACACCCTACTACAGAATACACAGTGGAAAATCCAAATAGAAATACTTTTCCAAATAATAAGGAAATCCACTGGAAACTAAAATACCAGAAAACCCATGAATTTCAATACCATTTGTTTATTAATTCAATGAAAAGAACAAATTTTCTATATTATATCATGCCTGGGTTAAAACACAACCATGAATTGGTGCTTGTGTGGTTGAAAACCACTACAAAATCATCTAGAGGGTAATAGTTTGTGTGTATGGGATGAGATTATTTTTCTTCGTTCCTACGTGCTCACCCAACCTGGAATCTTTCTCTCTAGTCCACCTTCTACGATTTCCTTACTTTGTGGTTCACCAACCCCTTCAAAATCACGCTCCATTTGAGCACAGAAACAAAATTCTAAAGAATCACAAGTAATCAGTTACCCTATTAAGGTCTGATAGACCAATTCAACTTTAGTAAGTGTTAATCATCATCATCATCATTGAAAATGAAATATTTTTTTATTATTAAAAATAATAAATAAATAATTTCTTAAAAAATTAAAAATAATAAAGATTAATAAATAAATAAATATTAATGATTTTCTAAGTTATTCCTATAAAATTAAAAAAATCATAAATACCAATTATGTATTAATTTTTTAATTAAACATTAATTTTATAAATTATTTAAAAATAAAAGACATTAAACCTTTCCAAAAAATAAGGAATATGATACATTTATTTGATGATATACACATTTATTTTAAGTAAATTTTGTAATTGTTTTAAATGAAAAATCAATATAAATTTAAAAAGTAATGGTAATATGTATATGATATAAAAATATAATATAAATTTAAAAAGTAATAGTAATATGTATATGATATAAAAATATAATAATAATATATAATGTTTGAAATTGGAGGTGATTTCTTTTTAAAAATATTTTGAGTTTTGAATTTGATTTAGTTATATTTTGATTTTTTTTTGCAAATGTGGAAAGAGAAATAAATTGCTATTTTGTATTATTAATTTTATGATGAGATGAAATGGATTAAAACATTGAGAATTGAATAAGTATATTTTCTTAATAAACTAATAATCATTTTAAACTTGGTACTTGTCAACTATGTGTTGTTGAGTACAAAATTACACATTTCTTTATAGTTACATTATACACTTTACTACATAATACATAGTGAAAAAGAAAAAGAAAAATACTTTTGCCAAATAATAAGGGAATCCACTAGAAACTAAAACACCAGAAAACCCACGAATTTCAATACCATTAGTTTATTGATTCAATGCAGAGAATTGTTTTTATATATTACATCGAGTCCGGGTTAAAAGAAAATCATGAATTTCTACTTGCGTGGTTGAAAACCACTACGAAATCATCCAAAGGGTAATGTTCTGCGTGTATGGGTTGAGATTCTGTTTTGCCCTTCCCGCATGCTCACCCAACCTGGAATCTTTGTCTCCGGTCCACCTTCTATGATTTCCTTACTTTGTGGTTCACCAACCCCTTCAAAATCACGCTCCATTTCTTTTTAAAACTCATCCTCAACTCTAAAATGATTTTCCTTCCCTCCAAGAGTGAGTTGTTACCCAAACTGTCTCTCTATCTTTTGGACCACTTCAAATTACTTTTGGCCTCGGGTCACGCTTTGTCCTTTAGCCGCAAGTTATTTTACCTAATGGTAGTTGTGACTCATCATGAATGCATACCACCGTGGAAAAATCAAATGCGTGCAACCACAGTGTTGCAAATGAAGAAATATCATGACACATGTAAAATTTCACTATACGCGACAGTTTTAGCACGAGTTTCATCATGACACTTGTAAATTTTCTCTATACGTAGCAGTTTCAACATGAGTTTCAGCATGACACTTGTAAAATTTCACTATACGTGGCAGTTTCAGCACGAGTTTCATCATAGCAAGAGTAGTTGTAGGAGTAATCAGCAGTTCGAATTTACATCAAACTGACTAAATAAATGGACCACTAACACATTCCTTATTTGACTTGTTTTGTATTTTCATAATGGAGATATTTTTGGGTGATGCAGATTACCCAAGCCCAAGGATGCTCATGCATCATTCTCTTACCATTGATCCAATCCACCTTAGTGTGTGTGTCATCCTTGCACATCTTCTTCTAGATAGTTCATGCAAACGTTGTTGCCAATTCTAAAGACCTATCTTTGAATTGGATTCACATGAACTAATTATCCTCCAGATTATCATTCTATCTAAAGTGGGGTTAATGTAGTCATCCTCTCGTGCAATAGTTCTGTAGAGTTGGTTTATGTCCTTTGAAATGAAATTTTATGTCATAGGTTCCACATATCTTCCTCCTTTTTAGGGATCCAATGGTGCAATAACTTTCTATTCTCTTGATTCAAAGATCATATTCATGTTCTTCAAATTGATGATAGTCTGATTATCAAATTCCCAATCCATTCCAAAGAGTGTTGGATGGGGAGTAGTGTTATCCACTATGTCAATGACTTCAAATTATGCCATGGTGTGCACACCATCTAAATCTACTGGTATCCCATTCAATATCCTAATTGGCACCACTCTATGTTGATTTTCTAGCTTCAACTAAATAGGTGAATACCCCGGTGTAGGTTCCCCCATATCTTCCCATGTCTTCTTAGGTAGAACATTTACTTCATACCATAAGTCTAATATTATGTCACCCATATTGAAATATCCAATGTTTGCATTCAACTTGAACTCCCTACCTATTCTTCTTTTCTTACGGACCTAATTGACTTTCTCTAGTTATAATTTCATCTCTTCTCCATAATTGCACTTTTCTAATAGACTCTGTAATACTTGTAAAGAGGTTTTATCATTCAACAACTTCACACAAGACCCCAAAAAGTTTCTTAAATTACTTACTTGCTCAAATTTTTCTCTTTGTTGGCCTGATCAAATAAGGGAGGCATGTCATACTCTGGTATATAATCTCTTGGATTTTTTCCTAAAGTAGATGCAATATTCTCCTTCAAAATATCATGTCTAGCCTCCTTCAATGTCTCATTTTCCTTATGCACATCATAAGTCTGTTGAGGTGTTGTATTCTTCCTGACCCACTGGCGCTCGTCTGATTCTGATTTGTTGCATCTATTCCCGTATTGGCTCCACCTCTAGTAAATATATTGATCTTTTTCCCATCCTCTTCTCTGGTTTCCACAACAATCCATTGAACATTCTGATTGTTTTAATTCCTCTTTTCTTGTATCTTTGTCAATAGTGTCGGATAGTCCTTTGTATCATGGTATATTGTGTGACAATACATACATGTCACAGGTGGTTGTGGACAAACTCTTTCATAATTTCTAGGTTTATGACAATTATGACACGTTATTGGTCCTCTTCCTCCTCCAAATCCTCTTCCTCTGCAACATCCTCCTCTGAATCCTCCTATATTTCCTTGATTGTCTCTGTGCAGTGTATTATACTTTGGTTGTACTCCAAATTGTTGCGCAGATTGTGCTGTCATGTGGTCATCCTACACTCTATAAGTATCTGAGGTCCTCTCTTTCATTATTTCTAAAGTTCTACAATCCTTCTCTTCATGTCCAAATGACTTGCAAAAATTACAAAATGTAGTCTTGGGCACTATTTGATACTTATGCATCATGGGACAATGATAGGGATCATATCCATGTGTTCTACATATCTCACACCATGTTCCTCCTGACGATAAAGGATTTTACATTCCTATTCCGAAATACTGCGCAAATGTTAGACACTCATTCTTATGATGCCCTTATGTTCTGCATAATGTACACCAGACATCTTTCCTCTTTTCCTTTCCCTTATTCTAATTCAATTGAAATGTCAAGTTCTTCACATATTCTCTCAGCTATTCCACAGTTGGATCTGTCTTCTTATACTAATTATCCTCCAATTTCAAGGTTGCTTGTAAAGCCTCAGCCTGACTTTGGAATTTATGTTGCCTCAAAGGATACTTCAAGTGTGGAAATAATGAATTAACAAATAAATGTATATAATGCATATCAGTAATAGGGTACTTCAACTTACCTTTTAGTATCTTAAACTTCTTATCAATCTCCCATACTGACTTACTTGGATTATGTTTGATCTCTATCATCTCATTCATGAACTAATCCTCTGAGCTTGGTCATTGGAATTCATTGATTAATGTCTTTTTTACATCTTTGACAGTTGTAGGTGCTCCTTGTGGGTTTTTTACTGTGAGGCCCATATACCAGTCTAGTGCATGACCCCTGAATGTGATCTCCAACTGCGCAAATTTTGTATCTTCATATGTGATCTAATTAGATTCCCAAATATTATTGCAAATAAACAAGTGCTTCTCTAGGTCCTCCGAACCTTCTCCACGAAATTCTAGTAGTTGAATAGTTGGATCTACTTCTGCCATTGTGACACTTGCTATACTACCACCTCCATGCGGTGTAGATACATGACTACTGCAAGTTGAACTAATACTTCTACTTGAATATTGACTAGACCCACATCCTACTAAAAGTCTTCTACCACTAATCACTTGTTTTCTAACTGATTCTTCTTCTTCAAATGTCTTAGTCGCACATGGGGTTGTGGGTTCCAAACTAATTCTAATATAGAATGGACAACCTTCTTCTACATCGAACCCTTGACCTATGGTTTCCTCTCATATATAGTGTGCAGGATTTCCTCAATCTGCCTCGATGCAGGGAGATCCTCTACCTCTTCCTCGTCACTATCCAAGCCCTCCCGCTCAGCTACTTCCCTCTTCTTAGTTTTGATATTATGCTAGTAGGATCATTCACTATGAGTCACTCCTGCTCTGCTCAAAATATCCTTGGTCTATTCCTCATCCATCATAATGTGTTCCATTTCTTCCTTCTTCTGGTCTCTCTTAAGATCCCTCTCCATATCTCAGATCTTTCTTAGTGCTTCCCCCAGTTCCCCCATGCATGCAGAGTGATTTAGTTATCTTACTCCATTGTCATCATGCCTTTATCATGAAATAAGATCTCGATCGACGTGTAAAGTGACCTAATGTACCTCCCTCTTGGTCCCTTCAAGAAATCATGCCCTACATTAGTATATGACTTCGATGTATCAACTACAAACTCAATAATAAACCTTGTAACAATATTGTCTAACCAGAAATCCATTGCGTGTGTGAATTTATTATTAACTCTTTCCAACCACACAATGTTCTCAATAGTCCACTCTACTGACCTTATCTGATTAGTGGGATGAGTATCCTTCAACCTCAATATCCAATCTTGCAACAACTCTGGAAAATAACAAAAAAATGCCTCATGCAAATCAGTAAACACATACCTATCCAAATACTGGTGCAGTGTATACCTGGAACTTCTATTGTCTCTCTACACAAAATTGAGTTGTTTTTTTCTGACCACAGTTCAATCTCCTTATTATTTGGATTTCCATGGCCTTAACATCCCCTTCTACCACTGCATTCTCTTTGTTGTTATTCAACAGATCCCCTCCAAACTATTCTTCTGAGTTCCAGCCGGCAACAAAACCATTTTTTGGATGTATGGGTTGGTCCGGGTTCTACCTTAGATTTCCAACAAATCCCTACAAACCACCAGGCCTTCTAGATACTAGAAGGAAACACTGCACACAGAGTGCACAATGAAGTCTCACCTGAGATAGATTATGGGTGACTATAGGACCCATATGTCTACATTCATGGAAGGGATGGTACTCATGGGGATGTTAGGCATGCATTCTACTTCTGATATAGCATATCTAGTATTCAATTAACCTTTAACATTCATTCTGTAGGAGATAACATGACTATTCTAGTGCACGCTGCAAATTAACCTTAACATATTCATACATTTATCCACTCATTCATCATAAATCATTGCAAAACATAAAGAACACATTCCACATGATGACATAGATTTTACCGTGGTTCACCTCCCCTGGGCTACATCCACAAAGATATGTCTTCTTTATTATTCATCTTAAAGTATCTATGTTGCATGCATTACATCAAAAATATGTTCATGTGAGGTTGACCAGCATCGTACCGAGCTCCACAGCTTATGACATGACCCTCAGTTACAACTCAATAATAGACTCATCTCCAAAACTGACTCAATAATATCTCCATAGCTCTCAAAACTTGTATATGTGACTCAAAACTCATCAAAAACCATCATCTAAGATATCCCCTAGCTACCTCTTACAACATGTATTTATACTATAAAAAGTGGGTAATAACCCATTCCATCATGACCCGAAACCCTAACCCTAAGTGGATTAGGTTTGTCCACATTCTAACATCATGCATGCGGCTAGTCCTCGATCCAACCACTTCTTGTCGCATTGTCCTTTATTTTTCCTTTTTCTTTCCTCTTTCCTTGTGTTGTTTTTCCTTGATTCTCGGTGCGCTACTTTTCCTTTATTCTCGGCACACTACTTTCCCTCCCTTCTAGTGCACTGCTTTTCCTTATTTTCTGGCTTGCGCTCCAAATATCCTCCAAAAATACTACATTGTTCCCCAAAATAGCCTACTCCAACAAGGTTGATATCCTAATATGATTCAACATATAAGGTGGATATGATAGGAGATACTTTCTTAGTAGAAAGTTTATGGATATCATTCCCATGAAGGAGATATCATGACACATGGATACTTCCACATTGAGGAGACATATCTAGTATAGGTAAAATACTTGGAATTAATACTTTAAAAGGCTAACATAAAAAGGGGATTAATTTATCATTGCACTGAGAGTAGAGAGGTGTATATATAATTCAAGTAGATGTGTCATATTTGTAACATTAACAAACTAGATTGAAAAAAATATAAGTCTACAAATATGAAAATTAAAAACAAAAATATGCAATATTAAGAGTAAAATAAACTAGTATAGATCCATCTTATCATTGATATTGTAAGTATAAACATATTTGTTACTTGACTTATTTTTTATGCTTCCAATTGCTTAATAGATGTGGGTCTAAAATGGATCTATGTTGGTATAGTTTTATCTATAGGGTGATGGGGGG
>CBVK0104131623.1:0-15047 GCA_900067695.1 Picea abies
GATCCACTTATGCTGGCCTGAAGAGGGTGGATGAATCTCACCAATAAAATCTAAACCCCATTGCTGGAATGGAGATTCAACCGAAATAGGTTTCAGGGGAAAAGGAAAAGTTTATTTTTTCCTTCGAAAAGTTGGCACTTGTGACATGAGGTTACCTTTTCATGCTCATCTCCAAACAAGGTGGGCTAGTAAAAACCAAATCTGAGGATCTTGTTTGCATTAGTATTCCAACTTGGATGCCCGCCACAATCTCCTTCATGGAAATCTTGCAATGCCTTGTCAGCTTCATCCTTTAATAAAAAATTAAGTAAAATTCCCCCAACATATTTGTAGTAAAGGTTTCCATCTAGAATACAATATTTCAATGATTTTAGTTTTAATAATCCAGCTTTAGTCTTAGTTAGAGAAGGAGGAGCTTGTAAATGATTCAAGACAAAGATGAGGTCTACGTACCATGGAGAATTTGAGAACACCTCTTTTACATGTGGATTCACCTGGTCTCCCTATTCATCAACTGCAGCTAAGAAGTTTATATCTAAAGCATGAAAATTGGATTCAACCATCAATTTGGCCAAACGATGACCCTTGATCAATTTAGTTGGTTTGATTTCTATATTGTATTCCATAATCACAACAACCCACCTCCCTCTCCTACCATCAGGGATATCCCAATTCAGGATATCCTTCACCACTGCATTTGGAACATAAGCGATCGTATGAGAATGGAGAATGTAAAATCTAAAATATTTTATTTCTTTTATGAGGGGAAAAGCCAGTTTCTCCATTATATTGTAGTTCAATGCAACATCTCTCAAAGACTTGCTGAAAAAGGCTATGGGCTACTCATGCCCTTCACTGTTTTTCTGCAATAGTACTATTGCAATGGTGTGTTCAGATGCAAAAGAGAATAAATAGATATCCTTAATGTAATATGGACTGATCAATACAGGGGTTTGTGTAAGCGCATGTTTTACTTGCTCAAAGGAATGTTTAGATTCGGTGTCCCAATTTATTTTTTTGTGTTTTTTAAGAATATCTGTAATGTTCCTAAGGAGTTCTTCCAAATTGGGTATGAATATTCTCAGAAAAATTATCTTACCAATGAATGATTGCAATTACTTAAGGTTCCTAGGGTGATCTAACTTTTGGATTGCCATAATTTTGTTGGGTTCTATCTTAATTCCATATTTAGATATTATATGCCCTAGCAGTTTTCCTTCTTCTAAACCAAAAAGAGTTTTCTTAGGATTTAATGAGATCCCAAACTTTTTGCACTTTTCAAAAACTCATCTGAGGCGTTGTAAATGCTCCTCATCTAATTTTGACTTCTAAACCAAAAAGAGTTTTCTTAGGATTTAATGAGATCCCAAACTTTTTGCACTTTTCAAAAACTCATCTGAGGCGTTGTAAATGCTCCTCATCTAATTTTGAGTAGACAATAACATCATCCAAATATATGGCTATAAACCTACCCAGATCATCCACAAAGACAATGTCCATTTCTCTTTGGAAAGTGGCACCACCATTCATCAAACCAAAGGGCATTTTCACATACAGGAAAGTTACCCAGGGTGTGGTGAAAGTTGTTTTTTCTTGGTCATGTGGGTGGAAAGGACTTGGTTATAGCCCGAAAAACCATCTTGTAAAGAGATCCTACTGGCCCCAACTACCTTTTGTAAGACGTGATCCATTTTAGGTAGAGGATAGTTGTCTTTGAGGGAAACCTTGTTGAGGTTCCCGAAATCAATGCAAATGTGATCCATTTTAGGTAGAGGATAGTTGTCTTTGAGGGAAACCTTGTTGAGGTTCCCGAAATCAATGCAAAGCCTGATTTCACCAATATTCTTTCTGGTAGGAGCCATATTGGAAACCCATTTTGAAAATATTAACGGGACTATTGTTTTGGCATCATACATCTTTTTGATCTCCTTTTCTATCAGGGGTAGTAACTTTGGATTGATTCTCCTAAGTTTTTGCCCGAAAGGCTTATGTTCTTCTTTTATTGAAATCTTGTGTTGTATGATACTTATGTCATAAGACTTTAAATCCTCATAGCTCCAAGAAAAGACATCTACAAATTCCTTAAATAGTTTAATATATTTGTGTTTTTGCTCGAGGGGTAAAAATTTAGATAGTTTTATCATTTTGGGATTTTCCTTTGTTCCTATATTACATTCCTCGACCTTCTTTCCACTAGTTTCAATCTTTGTCTTTTTTGCTACAAAGTTGAAATCAAATAGTTCTTCTAAAGGAACCAAACCTCTAGGTAAAACATTATTCTTCAATTGCAAAATGTCTGAGTCTTCATCTTTTTAATTTATTTCATCTAAATCTACTTTATTTACACTATCATTTTCAAAGTCGGATTTATTTACACTATCATCCTCACTCTCTACATCTATATTTTTACACTCAAAATCATTTTTATACTATAGGAAATCCTCAATTTGTTCATAATTTCCAAATACTTGCTAGTACCTGATATTATTTCGAACATTCGGACTGCACTTCACCTCTACTGTGTATGGGCGATTTGGATGGAAAGGTTTTTTGCATGTGGCTGTTGAAGCAGTCAATCCATCTGCAAGTATGTTCAGGATGGTGCGATTACCTACAAGTCAATTTCAGTGAAACATTCTACAAAATGTAACACAACATTTCTATAAGCTCTAAGCCTAGGGTGTTTAGCAACATACTCACCTTTAATCTATTTGATGATTAGTTCAGAGTCACCCCTTACCATAATCCTTTTGGCACCAAGTTTCTTCAACAACTTTAGGCCGAGCATCAATGCTTCATACTCAGCTATGTTATTGGTGCAATGGAAATTTAATTTATATGAGTGAGTTTCTAAATACCTTTCCTTGTGATTATGTAGCCATAGTCCAACTCCATCTCCTTCCTTGTTGACATCTCCATCAAAATCCATACTCCATAAGTTTTCTGCTAATTCATTAGTTTCTGTCATCACCATTTTGATTTCCTATGGGGTTTCTTTACTTTCCTCCAAGACAAATGCATTATATTCTAATGGTGCTATTTGACTGTCTAAGTCACCATCATTGTATAGAATGAAGGAATCTAGTTCAGAGTGCATATATTACAAAGGATAGTTATGAGTTTTTTCTTGACTGCTGGCCATATATTTCAATAGAGCCTCTTTGTACGGTCTTCTTTGTTGGCCAAACACATGAATGGTGGAATAAGTCATATCTAACTGTAAATTACCCTTTATCTTGGCACCCCATGATCAAGATAATAACATACCATACTTCATAGGAATGCCTGCAACTAAAATATCCATAACCATGCTTTTAGCTGGGATTTGTGCCAAGGTGATGAACAAATCGTTAATCATGCCTATGCACTTAACTTTGCTAGAGTCAAAAGAACACAGGTCTTTGTATGGCTTGGTGATATCAAGCCCCAACATCTTCATCACATCCTTAGGCATAAGATTGTGAGAAGCATTGGAGTCAAGAGTAACGTTATGTAATGTCTTGTCATGGATATTCAGACTGATGTAAAAAGGGGGGACAGAACCAGTACTAGTTTTTCCATCAACCTCAAGACCAAAAAGAAGCTCAGGTTGGTCATCAACAACATTCACAGTATCTAAACCTACTCTTGGTTTTATATTTAATTCTTTGATCAACTGGGACCTGTAAGAATTTTTGTTCATTAGTTCAGTCAAAGGAATAGTAATCTTCAGTTTAGAGAGTTCACTTTCTAAGCTAAAAATGGTTGAAGTTCTACTTTGGCTCTGCAATTCTGGTTTATCAGTTACAGTCTTCTATGCAGAAGTAATGGGCTGACCTGTGGATTCCACCTCAGTTTGAGCTATTGTTGGTGAAGCTTCAAGATTTCCTTTTGTAGGATTTTCAGAATTATTCTTCTCAGGGAATTTCTTAGGGGTAGCATCTAAGGTTTTCCTGGCTTCAATAGCTTTATTGGTTTCATCAAACTTCCTTGTTTCAACAACCTTC
Source organism: Picea abies (assembly GCA_900067695.1). Lineage (NCBI taxonomy): Eukaryota > Viridiplantae > Streptophyta > Pinopsida > Pinales > Pinaceae > Picea > Picea abies. The sequence goes on from CBVK0104131623.1 coordinate 3,987, forward strand.
TTTGTAGGATTTTCATTAGTCTTCTTGCTTCTCAATTTGTACTATCTTTGGACCTCCATTATAGAATTTTCAAAGGCCTGATGTTTAGATTCTTCCTCTTCCTCATTTACCTCTGTCTGTGAAAGTAGAAACAACTCATGTTCTTCCCGAGTGAGAAAAATGGACTCGTTGTCATTAACCCCAAAAAGGTTTATGTGAATGTTGTCGAACTCCTCAATTATATCCTCCCCTTCATCAGCATAGTTTTCTTGCAGAGGTGGTCTAATCAACTGATCACAACCCCTTTGTTCCCTTTGGTCTCTGGGATCTCTATATCTGATCTGGGGAGGGTTCCTTCTGAAATTTGGATTTCTAATATGAGGAGCAGGTTGATTTTCCTTGGGTAGATTTCTGTCGGCGATGGTTAGCCTCTCCATCATTCTCTCCATGGTTTTGACTATGGAATCTATTTTATCATCTGAAGAAGAAGTGGAAGGTTCTTCCTTGATTATAACTCTACTTTATGTTCTTTGCCTAGATCTTCTGGCTAATAAATCTCCTTCCACACTCATTGCACTTTTCTGCATATCTTCTAAGGTGGAATAATTTCTTTCTGTCAATTGGTATGACATATCAATATCAAATCCATCAGGGAACTTGATTAATTCCAAACCTTGAGGAGTCTTGATATCAACAGGAATCGTGTTATAAAGATTGTTGAAACAAATGTAGTAATCCTATACTATTTCCCCTTGATTCCTTTTGATATTTTCGTATTCTGATAAAATATGGAGAGGGTTTTTATTTACCTCCCATCTGTTGAGAAAACTTATATGGAAAGAATAAATGTCAACAATGCTTGCAGCTCGTAATGCTTTGAACCATTTTTTGACCTTTCTAGTTAAACTCTATGCAAAAAGTCTTATATGGATATTTGCCTCATTGACTTCCTTCAAATCAAAGTAATCATTCCTCTTATCAACATTTTGTTGTGCATTAATAATTCCAGTGCCATCAAACTGAGCAAGTCTAGTTCGATAGTCCTGGGGCATAGCATGTAGGGGAGTAGATAACACTAGGGGAGCATATCTTGCAGCAATGATTGGTGGAGGAGGTTGAATAAAAACTTGTGTGATTAGAGGAGAAGTGACAAAAAATGTAGAAGATGTAGGATTGGGATATGTAGAGTGAACTATTTGATGTTTGACAGAAGCTGCAGTAATAGTCAAGGAAAAAAGTTCTACTGACTATTGAAAGTGGGCTTTGTACAAAGCTTCATCAATATTTGATACTAGATCTTCTAACTTTTTAAACTCATGAAGAAATCGTCGATCAAAATTTGTGTTAGGAGAAAGTCTTTCAGGGGTTTTGGGTTGGATGATGATTTGATCTAAGACTATTTCACTCACAAAGTTGTCAGATTTGGTTCTGAAAAGGCATTTCTCAAAGGGTAGGTCAAACTCAAGATCCTAGATAGTGACAAGCTTCTCCGGGAGAGAAGTGGCCCTATGAAGAGGATTGTCACTCTTGTAGCCTTCTACAATGTTTCTTTTTCTAACTTACTTTTATGGATCATCTATTGTTGTTGCAGGTTCTAGATCAGGGTGAGATCTAGCGTGGATTCTTTTAGGATCCAGAACTTGAAATTTTAAGAATATTAAACTAAAATATAAAAACTTCAACAACCTCTGAACATTTATCTCTTTGTAAGTTATATTTTATGATTGGTTCAGTTCCCCAGTATGGTCACCACTATGTTATCACTCTGTAAATTCCCAGAGGTTGTCGGGGGAAGAAGAAATTTGACAGAGGTAACTTACAAAACCACTTTGAAACTAGGATCTAGCCCTGCCATTTTCAGAGAGGGATCTCTCTAGAGGATTTAGATATGTTTGGATTTTAAATATTAGGCTAGCTAAAATAATATGAGTGTGTTGTTTTGTTTTATAAAGATTGGATGAAGTATTGCATTTAAACATCCATTGGGATATGGGGTCTATGTTAAGGATTGAGATCAAATATAGATTTTATTAGGCTTTTTTCACAGGGAAAGATAATGAAAATGTTGGATCTTTTAGATTTAAAGTGATGGAAAGACAGAAACAAGTGAGGTAGTCAATCCGAATAAAGAATCATTTAAGAATTTATTTATTACAATATCATAAGAATAACATTCAGATCATTAAAAGCCAACAACAGAGTATTCGAGTTAAATTCTGTTCTTAAACTTATTTTAAATTATTAGATTAGAAAACAAAATGATAACAGAATAGGATAAACATTAACAGAGAAGAAAACACATCACCAACATCAAGACGTAGGAATCCTTTGAATCGCCTTTTTATTATTGGTACAAATATTCAAAAATATTACAGATACAACTCACTTGGGCACAAAAATCAACCCTCAATACTTCAAAGTCTGAAGTATTTATAGAAAAATTACATATGATCCCATTATTAATGATGAGGATATGGTGGAGAGAAAATCTAACTAACTAGATTACATATTAAAAAAAGTAGGAATGCTAAATGATCCTCTCGAATCCTTGGTGTTGATTCTGAGGAAGGTGGTTGGTGATTTATCTTTGACTTGACTATGATTGTTCTTCATGCTAACTTGGATGTACACCTCATCTCTACTCGATCAAATCACACAGGTCTTCCCATCTCTTTTGACAAGGGATGCTAACTTTGAGTAACCTTCGATATACTTCATCCATCTCTATGTACATGGAAAAAGTGGGCTTGGTGATGAAGATTTACTTTATCTCATGTTGGATGCTCAGGTCCAACTGCAGAGTTTCCAAGAATTTTTTGCCAGTGATGTTGCCATGTATGCATGAAAACTTAGAACCATCTTTTGCCATTGTGAGGATCTTTTGTTTGTATTCTGAGAGAGTAATCAACTTGTCATTGATAACTAATAAAACTATAAGTCCTTTCTTGTGTAGAGAGTCAACCTTGCTGAAAAACGGCTGCACTCCACTAGTCATCATCTGGACTCTCTCCCCAAGTTGCATCATCAATCCCCTCTTGGTCAAAACTTTGTTGACCTCAAGGATAATTTATGTCCTTTCCTCAATTTGCAAAGCCTCCAGTTCTTCTTTCATTTTAGAATTTAAGAACCTGATGATCTCATTTTCCTCTGTAGGTCTTTCACCCTATTCTCCTTTTATCTTGTCAATGGCTTGTCTGCTTCTCTTTACCAGTTCATGTTGCTCAAACATAATCTGTATGAGTGGCCAAATCTTTGTCATGGATTTGTCGATGTCCATCCAAATATTTTCCTTGGCTTCTGACCGTGTCTTGGACATGATTGTCTCCTTCTACAGCTTCTACAGTTCTTGCTTAAGCCTCTGTGACTTGTGCATTTCAGTGTTGTAGCTAGACTGGAAAGATGAAGGGAATTGTAATATGAAAATCCTGATACGAGACATGAATATCCTTACACAAATTTCAATGTAATATGAAACTGCTATAGAAGAAATTTTGTTTCACATAGTCATATCAATTGAATTCCAACATGTATTTTTGGTATCCTATGTGAGGGACAAATACACTTGAATAAGAAAAAGTAGAAAATTCAAAATTTCTCTGAACTACCTTCTATTTTGTCTTTTGGACAACCACACTAAGCTTCATCCTATTCTAACACCTATCAAAAATAGTTGAGAAGGGACAGATGAAGGGAATTGTAACCACTTCTTGCAGAATTAAAGAAGACATTGTCAACAGTTACTCAAACTACTATAAGTAGAGGAAGAGGCCCATTTTGTAGAGGCTCTTCAAGCAATTTATATTCAAAAACTATTTTGAGGATTAATATCGAGAATCCCTTGGGGACATTTTTTTGGAGAGAAGAGTTCTTGTAGAAGGTAGTTGCTATAAATTAATTTTCACCAAATTGTTTGTTGTTTGAATGTGTTGTAAGAATGCCCTTTTTCTTATAGACTATACTTATGCAAATCAAAATATATATTACTGCTTTTATTATTCTTTCTTGTATTATTTTCCTTGATATGATGAGTTTCTTATGTATGTAATTTCATGAATTTGAATAATATGGTTATGCCTTCAATATGCATGTGTTTTCTAACCTTGTTTTTTTCTTAAAATCTACCTGGAGGAAGTTATTCGTAGGGATTAGTTTCATTTATAGCTTTTCATTTGTTTATCGTAGATGCTCCTATCTAGGATAGGGTATATTATATTATATTTAGTTTTCTTTTGAATTTCCACTTCATCCATAACCATCCAATAACCCCTCAAATCCTATAATGACATCTAGGCCACAATTCATATGGGTCTCCAAATCCAAATGATGTATAGTCTAATGTAACACCATTTTCCCCCCAGTTTGTAATTATAACTATATTGGCCAAGGAACTATGGAAAACTCAAAGGTGTGAATTTTTTATTTGATGGGCCTTTGTATAAAAGGAAGATGAATGTAAATCATGTTATTTTAATAGAAAATGGATATGTGTTGCATGACTGCTGGAAAGGGAATGTGCTAAGAGAGACCACGAATCCTATGAAAAGGTGGTGGAGGGGACCAGGAATGGTTGCGTTAACCTCCACCAAACCAATACTTTACTGGATTTAATTGCTCAGGATCAAAACAACCCTCTGACCTAGGAATGAATTATAGTCAGGTTGGTAGGTGGGAAGACCTCCTTAAGAGTTAATGAGGGGATGGGGTAGACTACCCATCTGTAAGTCTTCCAGACCTGACCAAAGAATGGGAATTTGAGCCACACACAATCTTTCTTAGGAAGGAAAGAAAGGAAGTGTGGTAGGTAGAGGAAGACCTGCGAAGAGTGCAGAGACCAGATCCTAAGCTATTGGGTCCAAGGAAGGACTGAAAAAAATGGGAATGAGTTCTGATCCCAGAAAATAGAAACTGAGCCGGGAGAAGGAGAATAACCTTCTTCCCTATCTATTTATGTATTGGGAGAAGGAGAGTAACCTTTGTCCCTAACTTTCGTTGAGATGGAATAAAGATATTGAATCTCAAATCATCATGGTCTAAGCTCGGGGGTGGCCAGTCGTAAATCCATTAGGAGTGACTGAGCCTATGGTTGGGTGGAAACGAGCACCCCTTTCAGCATTCACATCACACCTTATGGTTCTGATAAGTGTTTTCATGCCTTGTGCTATGAATTGGAAATAATGGATGCATGTGTATATTTATGTGTCTATAAATGTTTTTCGCATTGAAATTATTACATTATGAGTATACGTTTGTCCCCTTCCTGATTGATTTTCCATATGTTCTAGTTTAATACCTTGAAGGCTTTTCTCCCCAGGATATTACATCACAGTCCTAGAGTTAGAGAAAGCCTCTTAGCACTGCTACCATCTTGGTAATCTCACGATTTTACCTTGCCCTATTTCAGACCTTAAATTTTTTCAAGTTAGGGAGGCATTTCCTTCAGACTAGTAGTCTAAGAGACTTTGAACTCACACCCAATTCCTTAACCAAAATCCTGGCTAAGAGTAGAGTTCATATCCCAAGATTCATCTGAAGGTCCATGTGACTTGGGTCTAGGAACCCTGCGCTAAAAGGAGTTAGCTCATGAAGGTTTCAGAACTTTGGTAGTTTGAATCTCTGAGGTGTCAAATTTCACGATATTCAAAGTTACCTAAACTACAGGAGTAACTAGAGTCGTAGATGACTTAAGAACCTTACAACAGAGATGGATGTGATCCGTTCATCGGGAGGAGAAACTATCCCAGTCGTCAGATTGACTAAAAGATCTACTGGAGTTAATGAGTCAAACACCACCTGCTCGATTAAATCGATGGTTGGGAATCATTGTGGAGCACAGAGGTGAAATTAGTATACATGCTAGTTCACAGCCCGAAATCAACATGCCATAGCGGGAAAACCCCTCTATGGACTACACAAAGGGCCTAAAGTGTAGGCAGAGCTAACCATGTAAAGTCACCTACTTTCTATCACTATCCAAACATTACCCCACAATCATACATAAAATACAAGAGAGAGGGATCCGACTTACCTTAAACTCTATGTCCGGTGTCGATCCCTTTGCGCTTGGTTGTTTCCTGACTGCAAATCTCCTCCCAAGGTTAACCTGCATTCATCAAAAGACAAACAAGAAACTGTGAGAATGCATTCTACATATGTATTAGTGGGTTAGACATCATAAACAATAAATGTAAACAAATCATATAAGTTTAAGACATCATTTGGTGGGACAAAAAAAGTACTTCTTTATATTAATCTCACAAAAGTCGCTTACAACATGAGACCAACACTGCTCCTCGAACTTGGTCCTGGGCTCCTCTTCACCATGCACCAACTACTTCCACATATTCTTTTCCTCTTTATTTATCTCTTAGGGATATGGTAAGGGATTTACAATTGGGGCAAAGGGGGATTGACGAAATGGGCAGAGTTTCTTTGCTCTCGTGACTCCCCTTGCAATGGGACCCCAACCCATTCTTTTATAGGTCTGTTACACATTATTTTTGTCATCCCTATGATTGTTAATTATGTAAACCTATTTGTTGCCTTCAGAGGGGTCAGTGGCCTAAATTCCTAAAGAAAGAAGGGAGAAGAACTTTCCCTGAGTTAAGAAGTTGTATTTTTCTTTGTAAAAACCCTATTTTGGACGATTTCCATAGTTTGCTATATACACAGGGTGCGAAAATGCCTGATTTCTGTAGGTTTCTCTATAGCTAGGGTGAGGAATTTCTGTAGGTTTCTCTATAGCTAGGGTGTGGTGACCTCCTGTACATGGGAAAAATGAGCATCTTCTCGATGCTTCTAGAGGGAGAAGATTCTATGGTGAGGTGGCCTCCAAATGGTTTGGATCTTACTCGCTTTCATGATTTAGTGGGATAATCCTCAATTCACCAACATCGTTGATCTCGTCGGGTTGGAGGATCAATGACCACGATTTGACTGACTTGGATGAGTACTTTTCATATTGTGGAGATTGAGCTCACTGATAAAGAGTGAGCACGTTGGGACCCTGCAATCACTGTGAACTGTTGCTCGACAAAAAAATTGGTATTGGCTAGATCATGACTGTCAGACCTAGAAAAGTTTCTAGGAAGATAGTCATGAGATCCTTTGGAAATCCACGAAGTAACAAAGTCCATCTGTGTCGTCAATCTAAGAATAGGGACACATGGCTGAAAACCGTTGACTTCGGGTGTAAGCACTCTGGGAGAAAGTGAGTGGGGAAATTTTGAAACTATCGAAGGCCGAAGCACCAAAGTTATTTGCAGTCATCGATCTGTGGGAGACACGTGTCGATGGATTGTCGACTTAGAGTGTAATCACTCCTGGAGAAATCGAGTGGGGAAAGGTCGAAAGTCTCGAAAGTCAAAGGGCGGAAGTGATTTGCATTCATCGATCTGTGGGAGACACACATCGATGGATTGTCGACTTCAGGTGTAAGAACTCAGGTAGAGAGTGAGTGTGGAGAGATTGAAACTCCCGAATCCCAAAGAGACAAAGTAGATTTGAGCCATCCAAGCCAAAGGGATGGGTTTCGTTAGATCCTGCACTTTGGAGGAAAGTCACTCTGGGAGAAAAGGGGATGTGTTGAATAAGCAACTCCTGAAGGCTAGAGAGACAGAGTCCATTTGAGTTTTTCATCAGCTGAGGACAGGTGTTAGCATATATTCCATTTCATAAGATAGCCACTTCAGAGGAAAGTGGGGACACGAGATTTGAGAACTCCTGAAGTACATAGTGACCATTGATTTGAAAGAGACACGCATCGACAAATCATCAAATTTGGGTGAAATCACTCTAGGAGAATAGGTGGTGTGAGCATCCAAGACTCCCCAATGTCGAAGTCCCAAAGTGGACCTAACCCATTGATTTAGATGGATGTGTGGTGCTCGATATGTAACTTTGAGTACAAAGTAATTCAGAGGAAAAAGGTGTAGGAACATTTGAAATTCTTGAATGTCGAAGTCCCAAAGTAAATCAGGGTCATCAAAATCCCCGAGGAAATGTGACGTCAGATTGTGAAATTCAGAGGTTTTCCACTCCGGAGGATTCACATGGTGGTTGTCTTGGTGCCTGTTATCTTGGCATCTAGTCATAGCCCATGGTCATATGAAAGTATAGGAGGATGAAAGAACTCGAAGACCTTGGGAGAGGATATATGCCTGCTCTAATCTTGTCTCGGAGCATGGAGATCATGGCTGGAAAGATCTGGAAGAGAAGAATGGAACAAAGACCCTTTAATGAGGGTATTGTTCTCTCAAGAAGAACGAAATATTTATGCCCCATCGTGGGTGTGTTACAAATTTGTATCAGAGCATGGTTACAACACTTGGCTTGCTTGGGCTCATGGATGAGTCACTTAAAAACCATATTTAGAGTATTTTTAAGAACTGACACCCTATCTTACCTCTTTCTTAAAAGAGCTTGGTTAAAATTTTATTGAGGAAAAGAATGAAACTTTCTACTGTGTGTGTGCATTTAAATAAATTTGAACTGTGTATTTTTTATAAAATAATATACTATTGGCTAACAACAAGTTTTTTGTCAACACTCAAGCAGTTATTAAATCATGGGAAAACTTCAAGTCTAAAGGATGGTGACGTGCTATGAAGTGGGGGATGACTTCCCCAATAGAGACGAAGAATCTGACGAAGGGAGGGCAGTGGAAACCCCTCCAGATATGACTGAAATAGTAAGGATCCTCAGGGCCAAATTACAGAGTTGCAAGGTCGACAATGAGAAATTGATAAAGGAGCAAGAAAAACAAACAAAAATTAATGCAGTCTTGTTGCAGATCTTATCCAACATACAGAGGCAACTGCAGCATGAACCTGCAACCAGTCACGTGGACCGAAGACATGTGAATAAAAGTCAAAGTCCACCTGAGATCCAAAAACATGGCTCCATAAGTGACCACACTAGGAGAAGTACCTCAAAGAAGGCCCAACCTAGAGGCAGGGGACACTCATTAGGAGAGTCCTTTGGAAAGGAATATGGAAACTCTGAGGGATATTCTAGTAGAAAAACTAGCTCACATTCTCAAAGGAAACAAAATAGGTGAAAGCATTCCAAAAGTTGTGATCCTGAAGAATTCAATAAAGCCAAACCACCCCCTTTCAATGGAGAGATTAAGAAAGGGAAAGAGGTTGAAGCTTGGCTGCTTGGTTTAAATAAATACTTCAGAGTCCATGACTACTTTGAAAACTTGAATTCTTGAATAACCATCTTCAACCTGAATGGAAATGCTTCCATTTGGTGGGAAGACCTTAGGAATGTGAAAGGAGTCCATAAGAAGGACTTGTCATGGAAACAGTTCGAGAAATACTTCAGGAAGAAGTATATGTCATAGAAATACATGGATGGGAAGACTAAGGATTTCTATGAACTCAGGCTGGGACAACTCACCATAAGTGAATATGTCAATAAATTCCTTGAGCTACTGAGGTATGTACCCTACATAAAGGATGAAAAGGTAAAAGTGCAACGATTTATTAGTGGATTACCTTAGACCTGCTAAGACATGATTGAGTTTGACGAACCAAAGACCTTAGAAGAGGCCATCCGGAAGGAAAGGAGAGGAGCACAAAGAACATCTTAGACTCATACTTCAAGTACCAAGAGAGAATCAACTCTACACTAAGTTTATCAAGTGCGACTTTTTCCAGAAGCAAGTTCATTATTTAGGCCATGTTATTTCTAAAAAATGGGTGGTAGTAAACCTTGACAATATCAGATCTATGATGGAATGGCCTACCCCAAAGGATGTATATGATATTAGATCCTTCATGGGATTTGAAGGATACTATAGAAGGTTCATAAAAGGGTTTTCCAAGATTGGTTGTCCAATCAACGCCCTTTAGAAAAAAGGGGTCAAATTCACTTAGACATCAAAATGTGAAGAAATATTTCAGGAACTGAAATACCTCCTCACCCATGCACCCATGCTGAAGATTGTCGACCCTGATAATGATTTCCTCATGTGTACAGATGCCTATAAGGAAGGACTCAGAGGAGTCCTTATGCAAGAGGGACATGTAATTTTCTACGCATCCAAGAAATTGAATGAGCATGAAATACTTAGACATCAAAATGTGAAGAAATATTTCAGGAACTGAAATACCTCCTCACCCATGCACCCATGCTGAAGATTGTCGACCCTGATAATGATTTCCTCATGTGTACAGATGCCTATAAGGAAGGACTCAGAGGAGTCCTTATGCAAGAGGGACATGTAATTTTCTACGCATCCAAGAAATTGAATGAGCATGAAATCAATTATGTGACCCATGACCTAGATTTGGATTCCATAGTACATGCTTTAAACATGTGGAGGCATTGCCTCCTAGGTAGGATATTTGTTCTTATGACAGACCATTGTAGGTTGAGGCACTTGTTTGATCAACTAAAACTAAATTCCAGGCAAGCTAGGTGGATGGCTCTCCTTGGTGAGCTTGATTTCAAAATCAAACACATCAAAGGAAAGGAAAATAGGGTGGTTGATGCCCTTAGAAGAAGTATAAAAAATATTCAACTGGCAGTGGTAAGAACTTGTGAAATGGATGTTAGGGAAAGAGTCAAGAATTCATAAGAAACATATGCATTCTTCAATACCGTGAACTCATACCTAAGGAAAGAGCCTATAGGGATAAAGTATGAAGGCTACCAGATGATCTATGAAGGCCTATTGACCTACATAAACATATTGTCTATTCCAAACTGTGACAACTTGAATAGGTTCATAATGGATTAACTACATAAGAGACCATATATTGGTCACCCAGGATATCAAAAAATGATCACGGCCACTAGGAAACAATTCTATTGGTCTGGATTGAAGAAAGACATAGTTGAATATCTAGCTAAGTGCCTAGAATTCCAGCAAGTTAAGGAATAACACCAACACCTAGCAAGGTTTCTACAACCCCTACCCATCCCATAATGGAAATGGGAAACCATCTCCATGGATTTCATCATCGGATTACCAAAATCAACCAAGAAAAATGGTGCCATCATGGTCGTGGTGGAAAAACTGAGTAATTATGCTCACTTTGTTCCTGTCAAGTCAACTTGCAAGGAAATAGATATTGC
>CBVK0104131663.1:0-16583 GCA_900067695.1 Picea abies
CCTGGGGGGGGGGGGGGTAATGATCGAGGTGGATATTGGTGGCCACCCACCTATTCCATTGGATCAAAACATAGTTTTCCACCATGGTAGTTTTTCTATGGTTTTTTGGGTCGCAAACTTCCAAGGTCATTTTGAGGCCTTGAATGATGTTTGTTTGATGTTTTAGGGCCCAATTGAGAGCCGATGGGTTTGGCCAGTGTTTGATTAGAATGTTTTATGATTGTCTATACCTTTCCAAAAATCTCTCGTTCACCCCAAACAAAGATCATTTGCAAAATATATGCCCTTGGGAAGTTGACATATCAACTACCCGCATTGGGGACTACAAGCCTCTTGGTGTTTCATCTCCCGAGGTTAGGGTTTTGGATGCCTAGGTTTTTTTCATTTATGATTTATGTTAAAAAGGAATTTGGATCTTCACTGTAGACATATTCTTGTGAATGAGCGTAGCCATCATGTCTCTTCTTAGAGATAAGATGTGACCATTCTAGTGAGTCCATTCACACTATATTTTTATAGTCTCTATACATTTGTTTCATTAATAGAAATTGTGTATTACTATATCTCTTAGTTTCTTGCAATATTTTAGTGTATTATATATATATATATATATATATATGCCTTCATTTCATTTTCAAAATAATCCAAATCAGAAGATCATCAGGCGCCTTCCCCTCCTCCAAACATTTTGCTAATTCTTCAACTTCTTTGGGGGCAGTTTTGACCTGGAATAAATGTGTGTCAGGTAAATCATCCTCTATCCCAGTTGGATATTCTCATGTTTCAAGTCGATATAGGTGATCTATATCGACATTATTTTTACCTGGTTGAACGACTACGTCGAAGTCAAACTCCTGAAATAATAGAAGCCACTGACATACTTTTCCTTGGTGGACTGACTTGTTTAATAGATATTTAAGAGATTGATGATCTATGAAGAATGTAAATGTATTTGATATTAAATAATGCCAAATGTTTTGTAGGGAAAATATCATGAATAACGCTTCCCTTTCTGTTGTTGAATAATTTCATTATGATTTATTCAGTTTTCGATTGACGTATGTGTTGGGGTGGTCAATCATGTCACTAATAATATTTATGTGCTAGGACTAATCCTACAACAACGTTGGATGCATAGACATGGACATGGAATTTTCGAGACCAATATGGAAATTGTAGTATTGGCGCTTCTACCAATTTTATTTTTAGTAGCTCAAAGGATTCATCACATTCCTGACTCCAATGAAATTCGACTTCTTTTCTAAGAAAATCATCGATTGGAAATGTAATATCGAAGTTGTGAAAAAATAATTTTCTATAATTTCTAGTATCCCAAAGACGATTTTGATTTTTTTTATTCATTGACTATAAGTCGAGGATTAATTTGGTTTTTTCCATGTCGACTTTGATGCCATCTTTTCATATGATATGCCCAAGTAAGATACCAATTGGTGTGGAAAAGATTCATTTTTTTATATTTAAGGACAGATGAATCTGTCGACAACTTTCTAACATCATTCAGAGCCACCAAATGTTGTATTTTAGTAGGTTGTAGATTGTCCAGTCGTCAAAATAGACAACCATTGTTTTGTAGATGTACTCCTGAAAATATTTTACCACTATCCTTGAAAATACTATTGGAGCATTTTTTAATTCAAATGACATCACTATGTATGCCAATGATCAAATCTTAGATACAACCATCATTTTTTCTTGATCATCCTTTGCAATTGGTACTTGGTTATATCCAAAAAATCCATATGTGAAAGAGTATAATTCATGTACAACGATTTCATTGATAATTTCATCTGCGAATGATGTCAGAAATGGGTTGGTTACGATTGAATTATTTAATCCTCTAAAATAGACACATATTATTAAATTTTTTGGGTCATGCTTTTTGGGTTGCAAAACCTTTGGAATTTCCCATTCTAATTTTTCTATAGAGTAAATAATGCCAACAACTAGCATTGCTTCTATCTCTTTTTGAACAATGGGTTTGTACTTATGTACTAACTTATATGGTCACTTATTAATAGGCTTGCCCCAGGGATGAGGTTGGTTTTCATCTCCCCATCTCTTGTACTAGTCCTTTTAAATATTTATAGTCGCAAGTAAAAACATATTGGTATTCACATAGTAGGTTGACTATTTCCATATTTTGTTTATCCGAACAATAGTCACCTATTCTTACCATTTTGGTCGGCCATATATGTGAGATCGGAAGAGCGGTTCAGACTTCAAGTCACCTCTTGGTGTTTCATCTCCCGAGGTTAGGGTTTTGGATGCCTAGGTTTTTTTCATTTATGATTTATGTTAAAAAGGAATTTGGATCTTCACTGTAGACATATTCTTGTGAATGAGCGTAGCCATCATGTCTCTTCTTAGAGATAAGATGTGACCATTCTAGTGAGTCCATTCACACTATATTTTTATAGTCTCTATACATTTGTTTCATTAATAGAAATTGTGTATTACTATATCTCTTAGTTTCTTGCAATATTTTAGTGTATTATATATATATATATATATATATATGCCTTCATTTCATTTTCAAAATAATCCAAATCAGAAGATCATCAGGCGCCTTCCCCTCCTCCAAACATTTTGCTAATTCTTCAACTTCTTTGGGGGCAGTTTTGACCTGGAATAAATGTGTGTCAGGTAAATCATCCTCTATCCCAGTTGGATATTCTCATGTTTCAAGTCGATATAGGTGATCTATATCGACATTATTTTTACCTGGTTGAACGACTACGTCGAAGTCAAACTCCTGAAATAATAGAAGCCACTGACATACTTTTCCTTGGTGGACTGACTTGTTTAATAGATATTTAAGAGATTGATGATCTATGAAGAATGTAAATGTATTTGATATTAAATAATGCCAAATGTTTTGTAGGGAAAATATCATGAATAACGCTTCCCTTTCTGTTGTTGAATAATTTCATTATGATTTATTCAGTTTTCGATTGACGTATGTGTTGGGGTGGTCAATCATGTCACTAATAATATTTATGTGCTAGGACTAATCCTACAACAACGTTGGATGCATAGACATGGACATGGAATTTTCGAGACCAATATGGAAATTGTAGTATTGGCGCTTCTACCAATTTTATTTTTAGTAGCTCAAAGGATTCATCACATTCCTGACTCCAATGAAATTCGACTTCTTTTCTAAGAAAATCATCGATTGGAAATGTAATATCGAAGTTGTGAAAAAATAATTTTCTATAATTTCTAGTATCCCAAAGACGATTTTGATTTTTTTTATTCATTGACTATAAGTCGAGGATTAATTTGGTTTTTTCCATGTCGACTTTGATGCCATCTTTTCATATGATATGCCCAAGTAAGATACCAATTGGTGTGGAAAAGATTCATTTTTTTATATTTAAGGACAGATGAATCTGTCGACAACTTTCTAACATCATTCAGAGCCACCAAATGTTGTATTTTAGTAGGTTGTAGATTGTCCAGTCGTCAAAATAGACAACCATTGTTTTGTAGATGTACTCCTGAAAATATTTTACCACTATCCTTGAAAATACTATTGGAGCATTTTTTAATTCAAATGACATCACTATGTATGCCAATGATCAAATCTTAGATACAACCATCATTTTTTCTTGATCATCCTTTGCAATTGGTACTTGGTTATATCCAAAAAATCCATATGTGAAAGAGTATAATTCATGTACAACGATTTCATTGATAATTTCATCTGCGAATGATGTCAGAAATGGGTTGGTTACGATTGAATTATTTAATCCTCTAAAATAGACACATATTATTAAATTTTTTGGGTCATGCTTTTTGGGTTGCAAAACCTTTGGAATTTCCCATTCTAATTTTTCTATAGAGTAAATAATGCCAACAACTAGCATTGCTTCTATCTCTTTTTGAACAATGGGTTTGTACTTATGTACTAACTTATATGGTCACTTATTAATAGGCTTGCCCCAGGGATGAGGTTGGTTTTCATCTCCCCATCTCTTGTACTAGTCCTTTTAAATATTTATAGTCGCAAGTAAAAACATATTGGTATTCACATAGTAGGTTGACTATTTCCATATTTTGTTTATCCGAACAATAGTCACCTATTCTTACCATTTTGGTCGGCCATATATTGAAATGTCAAATCATTTTGTTTTGATTTCCACATCCATCCATTCTAGTTCTTTGGATTCATCCAATTCCTGTTCTCCTTCTACAACCTCATTATAACTTGGAGGAAAGTCAGGTTTTTCTACATCTTCATTTTCTTCCTGGGATACTGAGTAGGATGTCCTTACGTAGTTATTTACTCCATGGTGATTTTTTTTCCATTGAAAGATTTGTCCTGGAAAACTTATGTTTTCCATGTCTACCCAACGAATGTTTAAATTGTATTGATCCTGAGTCGACATGAAGTTGCAATTCAACGTCGACCCTATGTCGAATTTTTCCATTCCTCTTTTTTTCATTTCTTTTGGGTTTGGTTTCAAAACGAAGGTTTTTATTTCTTGTGCTACCTCTTGAAAATGTGCCTCTTATGGTATGAATTCGAAGTTCCTTGTAAAATTTTCTTTTATTTCACTCCAATTAAATGTATGGCCACATGCCTCTTCAATTTTGTACCACTTGTGTGGTATTCCATCCAATGTGTTATGGAACATATGTGGTCATACCCTTTCATCCCTATATCCCACTCTTCTCCATTCGTTCTCACATTGGTGAATGTGAGCTACTGGGTTGAACTTAGGTTTAAATATTTAGATGTTAATTGTCACTAATAGATTCTTTCCTCCAAATTGTTTGAAAAAATAAAGTGTGGTGGTATTCCATGTTTGTAGGTGGGGGCATGAGTTTCCCACCATTGGGTAACTTGACTAGTGAAGGATTCCACTAGGCTTTGTACCCTCCCTCGTTCTTCAATTGACTTTAATACTTCATCAACATGGATCGTCGAGGAATTTGTTTCCCTAAACTACAAGGGGGTCTTGGGTTTGTATTAGTTGGAATGAGGGTTGGTTTTTGTTTTATTTTTTTCTCAAAAATGATAAGGACTTCTTGTACCAAAAAGTGTTTTCTCGATTTCTTTATTGGAATCTCCTCTCTCAACCAACACTCTGCTTGGGACTCATAGTTATCTATTTACCAATTATAGAGTTCTGTGTTTGAATTCTTTCCCATCAAAAATGGTGTTCTAACTAAAATTTCTCCTTCAGTGTTTGGCTTGAAATTTCCCATGGTTTTCTTTCTTTAGGATCCAAGGGTATGATGATCTTTATATCGCTTCCTTTCAATTTAATCCTATCGCTTTTGAGGGAGAAAATTTATTTCACATTTCGATCCCATGGTCTACCAACTAATGCGGGGTATGCATGAATTCCTTTGACCAAATTAATTACTTCAAATTCCACTCTTGTTGGAATCCCCATTATACAAGTTATGACATTTTTGAGTTTTCCAATTCTTTCAATGAATCTTTGATCTGCTAGTTTTAAAAATTTCATCGTTGGGACTAGTAGGGGTCTTCCAAATTGATCGATGTCTCCTGGGGGAGGATTTTAATTTTGAGCCAAAGCCGATAATGACTTTTTTGATCATGTGTCCATCGATTTCAAACTCAACTTGAGGGTCGAATTCGTTCATTTGTTTCTCCTATGACAATTTTCAAATATTTTTGTATGGTCTTTGATCCTCTTTATATTCGCTCAGAATGTTCAGTAGATCGATCAAGTGGCTGACCAACTTCTTTTCCTTTAGTTTCTAAAGAAATTCTTCTAGGCCAATATGTGAAGCATTTGAATTTCCTCCCCTATTTCCCTTTGGCGTATCTTGGTCGATAATTTTGAAGAAATTCATTTCTTTCGTCATAAATATTTCTTCTTGTTCAGGTTTAGTATATGGGTTTTGAAATCCCCTTTGTCAAACTGGCAGATCTAGATAAATGTCTTCACTTGCACCTAATCTTGTTATAACACAAAGATTTTTTGAATTTAATAGTTCTTGTTTAGACATTGTGTACAAGAGGTTCACATTTCTTTTGTTTATCACTTTCTCCAATACAATTGAGAATTCTTCAAGTGAGTGATCACCCACTCCACAATGTTATAGAACTTGAGGTCCATTATGCATTTTATAGGGAAGTAGCGAATTATGTGGTCCTCTTTCCAACAAATAAATAAATATAAGAGGCCTTGACCATGTCCTTGACATGTTTGTATATGTCCTCCTCCGTATCCTCCTCTTTGTTGATAAAGCCCATGACCATGACCTTTGTATCCATTTCCACCTCCTTGGTTGACATTCTAGTTGGTCATCTACGTGTGGTATACATAATATATATATATATATATATATATATATTACCATTTAATTGACATTCCTATGTCGAATGATAATTTTCATCATAGATATGACAACATTTTGGTTAGGAATTTATTAGATCATGCGGGCAGTCCCTAGTGCGTGATTTGTCATAATTTAGAAGATATCGTAGAAAGTTTCTATTTGGATTTTTCAAATAGTTGGATCCAATGCATCATTGAATTTTTATTAGTCCTTTGTCTTCCCTTCACTAGAGAAAATGGTGCACCAGAGTTCATTATGCACAATGGACATGTTTTTTATAGACTGTTGTAATACTTCGATTTATTCCTCTATCCTTTTCTCTATTGATGATAAATTCAATGATCCTTCATCACCCATCTCTATACACTAAGATGTTTTTAATGCATCCTCACATGTATGAATGCCGTACATTAAAGAGGAACTCATATTTTTTGTACAATTCTTGGTACGTACTATTGTATAAGGAGTCTTTCTTTGATGATGTATGGAATTTGACTGAATAAGACTTTGAATATTTTTTCATATTCTTGGACCATTTCACTTGAAATTTGTTTGATTTCTTTCAGCTTTTTCCCAGCTAGATAATTGTTGTCTTGTGTCTTGAATAGTGTGAGGAAGTTTTTCTTTATCTTCATCTTTGATATTGTTTGGTTCTCTGTAAAATTCATTAACCAGGTGAGGGCCTTGTCTTGAAGAGCAATTCTTAGTTGTACCATCTTCTTGTCTTCATATGTGTTGTTGGTTGCATCCCAAAATTTCTCACAAACAAACCAATGTCATTTGGGATCTTTGTCTCCTTCATATATGGGAATGTGATTGTGTCCCATTGTGGATTTCCTAGGGTTTTTAGAAACTGGGACGGTTTCAATATTTTTATTTTTGAGTTCTTATATGATTCAACTAGGAAGTCGATACGATATTTTTTTGGGAGTTGAAATCTGAGTGTTCGACTCGACTAATATGATTTGTTTCTAGTCTTCAGTTGGACTATATTCCAATGATAATTGTTCTTTTTCTCTTACTAGGATTGTGTCGTTTGTTTGAAAACCCATGTCTATATATTCTACAAATCATCCTCTAGAAGGTTGTGTCGATTCCTTTTTGTTGTCTGACGATTCAAAATCTTCAATAAGAAATTTTTTTAGGGGGGCGGAGTATGTGAGATATCTTGTATGGAGGAGTATTTCCTATAGTATATTTTGAGTATTTTCCTGTGCTTCTATTAGAAGTGTATCTATTATGTGACCATATTTATTAGTTTGACACCATATTTTCAGAGATTGAGTATTAAGATGAACTCTGTGATACACATGATGGGGATTCTTGTGGGAGAATTTCGAATCATGGATCCCAAATCATCAATTTCCATACTCTTGAATATGTTGATTTCTTGTTGGGTGCAACTGGATGCCTCACTCAACTACAAACTTGTATTCCTCCAAGGATTTGTTGACGCACACTCTATTGAAGCTCTAGAAAATTGTTGCAGCTAAGGGAGCTTACGATTAAAATTTTTAGGATCGATCTCATTTCACATATTTTCTTGCCTCTTTTTCTGTTTATCATACTCCAGTATCTAGATGTTGACTGAGGGTTTGTATACCCGCATTCTCCGTGCAATTTTCCCTCTTGAATCTAGTGCTTCACTCGTTTCATTTATCTTCCTCCCAACTTCAGACATTATCTTCTTTTATGTGGTAAACTATAATTATATAATATCACGGATCATCCAACCCCTCATCGCTGGACCGACTTACTCAAAGTTGGTAATGTTAACCATTCTCGTTGTTCTTATTTCTTTATAAGGTAATCCCAGGCTTCGCATGTGTCTTTGCAATTGGCTTCTAAAAATTCTTCTCACTCATCCTACTTTTTTTTCCAATTTGAATTTTTTGGAGGATTTCCCAAGAGGGGTTGGTATTCAATAATGTCTTTGAATCCTTTGTCTAACATAAATTTTTGCAACACCTATGGAATAGTGAAAAGAAAACCATCGTGCAAGTCTGTGTAAAATTTATCTTTTACAGTTTCGACTAACGATCTGTACTCGATTCTTGATTCTTCAATATAGTCATATATGATTCTTTCAAACCACTCGTTCAAATTTGTTCTACCTCCATTTGTTATTTTGAGCATTAAATTTTCATCTAGGGTGATTTTTCACATGAGGTGCTTCATTCATATATTCAAATATTTCCTCTGGAATGGCTTCAAAGAATTGTTTGTGCATTTCAATGAAGAACTGTGTGAGATTATTCTAGCGTCAATTGGTTCCTCCTTGCGTATTTTTTTTTTATGTAATTATTGATTTTCGACTCCCACCATTTGTGTATGTATTATAATCTTAACATCTATATGCTTTTTAATTTACATTCCCAAGTCCAAAACTACCAGAAATGAAACCAATGTTGTAGTCTAGGGAAAAGTGTGATACTGTTATGAGTGGTTTCTTACACAGAGTAACATATATGTTGCAATATTATGCACACAGAGACATAAACATACATGGAGGCATACACAAAGTAGTGGGAGAACCATGAATATGCACTTTTTTATATACAATAAAAACCAACCTTTCTCCGTTACATAGTCACATATATATACTTGTCTTTGTAGTTACCTATCAGTTACAACTTCTTAACTACTTGGTCTATTGACTCTAACTATCTGTTTGATTGAATCCTATACTTGATTTATGCAGTTGACTTATTTGGTCAACTATTGGGTCTAGTTGGTAGGGCGAACTAGCCCCTACAACAAGAATCCATAAGCTTAGAGGACATTAAGGAATGCCATGTGAATGACATGTGTGGAGATGAGAATTTTAAATAGGTCCACATGTACCCACTATGTCATCTAAACAATCACACATGCACTGATGAGCCATAGACTAGTTGGTTTCATAGTTTAAAAGGGTCATATGGATCTCATGGATTTATTGTGCGAGTGGTGCAAGTAATAATGATAAATTGTGATATCCTATGAATTAATTGACTAAAGGATAGAGTAGGCTTAGTGAGGTACAAAAAGGATAGAATATGATATGATATAGTGCATTATGTAGTATATAGATGCACTAGTGATGTTTCCATGTATGACTACTCAAATGGTATAAGTGAGAAAAAATAGGGTTATAACACATGCAATATTGTAGAGAGAACACAAGATACAATATTGGACAATAGTTCAATAGTAAAAAGTAGACTCTATTAAGGAACCAATGGTGAAACAAATGCGATGTATATAGAAATATGTAATGGCTAGAATAGTGGTAACTTATTTATGAGAAGATAGATGATGATTATGATCCTTCACAAAGATCCCATAATAATAAGTTGAAAATATTTTTTACAATAACTCCCAAAACTTTGAGAGGAAAAAATCCCAAGATCCAAAACCCCTAACCCTAGAAGTTAAAATCGTGAAATAAATGTAATGCCCAAGGAGCCTAGTTGGTCCATTAACTTCTCAAAATCATACATTTTGTAAATAAAGTCCATTTTGGGAACTATCTGGACCATTAAAAGTATTATTTTTAGGCCTACAATTTTGGTAGGATAAGCTAACAAAATAACTAAAAAGAAGTCTTGAAAAATGTATCATAAATTTAGAATCTTTAAAACTACTGTAAAACTAGTAAAATTAGATATGTAGATTTTAACCTTGTACAATTACTTACCGCAAATAGATTCCTAATAAAAAAATATATAAAATGGAACACACACACACACACACATTACATAGATATTTTACCTTGGAAACCCAAACTAGGAAAACCAACAACCTATTTAGAGCCACACCTCTAATATTTTATTCATCAAATATCTTCATTGTTTACAATACAATATATATATGATCCACGAAATCCAAAAACCCAAATCCATTGAACCATATTTTTCAAAAACCCTGATTCCTTAACCATAATTAGAAAATTCTTGGCGAAAACCATGTACTGAAAAACCACTAAAAACATACGCAAAAAACTGCCATTTTTTTTCCAGGGGTGCTTCCCCAGAACCCCTAGGCATGGGGGCTCCGCCCCCCTATGACCCCCTAGAAAAGGGATCTCTTCCCTCTTGTGACCCCTCAGAAAGGGAGGTCTGTGTTCCCCCCATTGCACGCCCGACGCAATGCATACGCTAGTTATGGTCGCATATATAATATAATACATACCCAACATTATCTGACATGTTGTTTTCTTTACATACATGGGGTTACATGATTACATAGTCAAAAAACCAAGGCAGGAATGCCCATTGTTTCTCTACACCACGAGAACTTCTTAGTGCTGACATGATTTTTCAATGAATCTACAACATTCTTCAAAGTGTCCACCTTCATCAACAACACCTTCTTGTCTTCAAACATGTCTCTCGCAAAGTGATACTAAACATCAATTTTCTTTGTCTTTGAATGATAAGTTGTGTTCTTCTCTAGGAATATTTCACTTTGAATGTTACAATATATCCTTAGATCTTGATGTACCAAACAAATATATGAAGACAATATTTTTAACCATATTAATTCTTTTATTGCATGAGTTGTTTCCATGTATTCAACTTCTATAGTTTATATTTCCAATATAACCTGTTGTTTTCTCATCCAACTAATTGCTCCTCCAAATAGGTTAAACACATTCCCACTTGTAGATATTTTGCGATCTAGATCTGTATCTCAGCCTGCATCAACAAACCCATGTATATCCAACACTTTGTCCAATCCTGGTCTTTTTTGGTAGCACAATCCATAACTATTACTGCCATGCAAATACTTGAAAACCCTCTTTAGTATTTTCCAATGGTCCTTTCTTGTTTTTTACATATACTTGCTCAAAACGCCCACCACATGTGCAATGTATGGTCTAGTACAAACCATTGCATACATCAAACTACCATCCACACTAGCATATGGAACATGGGACATGTCCTCATCCTCTTCCCATATTTTGGGACACTAATTCATAGCTAACTTTACACCTACAGGAATAGGAACTTTGACTAATTTGCATTCCTGCATATTAACCCTATGCAATATTGTATCGACATATTTACTTTGATTTAACTAGAGTTTCATGTTTTCTCAATATCTTTTGATTTCCATGCCCAAAATGAAATTTTCAAAGTCAAGATCCTTCATATCAAATTTAGAGGAAAACCGAGTTTTCACATCTCGGATAATCTCCTTGTCATTTCCTATCAGAAACATATCATCCGCATGCAAGACCGAATAAATAAGGTGACCACCGATCAATTTGAAATACACACATTGATCTTCTTTTCTCCTTGTGAAGCCAAGTCCCAACACATAAGTATCAAAATTTTGATACCACATCCTTGATGATTTCTTTAACCTATACATAAACGTTTTCAACTTGCATACTAGTTCTTTCTTTCCATCCACAATAAATCCTTATGGATGCTTCATGTATATTTATTCTTCCATATACCCCTGTGGGAATGATATCTTCACATTCATTTGTTTTACTTCAAAATCAAAAGTATCAACAACAAATAAAATAAATATAATATAAGTTAGCTTGAAAATAGAAGAAAAAAATTCACCAAAGTCATTTCCCTCTACATGGGAATAACCTTTTGCTACTAATCGAGCTTTGTAGATCTCCAATTTACCTTCTAGATTCAAATTCTTATTAAACCCCATTTGCTGCCAATGAACTTTCTTCCAGTCGACATCTCCAAAAATACCAAGCCTCATTCTTGTCCAAGGCTTCCATTTCTTCAACCATGATATTTTTCCAAAGTTTTCCATTGTCTAAATCCACTACCTCCCTAACAGTTCTAGGATCATCATCAGTAATACAAAAAGAAAAAAATGAATGGAAATCAGGTGGATTATTGTAACACCCTAGGTTTTGAGACCCCATATTAAATAATGTATTCTTACATTGCTGAGAGGACAAAGTGCCCAAACAATTATGAAAAGGCTAGTGTGCCTAAGAAATGTAATGTTTTGATCATTATTAATAATAAATACATTGTTGGCTGTTAGAAAAACAAGGACTAGAATTATAGGGGGCTATGATTCCACAAGAGAGGGGGGTTGAGGGGATAAGTGATTATTTATTTTATATTACCCATTTTGTGTAATAGGGAGGAAATCAATTATGTGAGCTCTTGGGGGAAGTCCAAGAGGTTATTGATCCCCACGAATTAAAAAAACCCATCCCTGTTCTATGGAAGGGGTTCTCGGGTTGGATTATTCTCTCATTCGTTTTGGTCAATCGCCCACTCTCATTCTCGTCCCCATTCTGGTGTTGTTACTAGTCGCCTCGCACGTTCATTCCCCTATTTTGTTCATTGTTCATCCTCTCTCATGGAGTCTTCACTCCATTCTTTTTTGTCACTCACTCATCTTTCCTCCTTTTCATATCTTGGCTTGGGAAAGGAAGACGAATTGTTGAAGAACAACCACAATTTTTTTGGATGTAGATATTGATGGTGTAATCCAACCATGATTTGAGGCCTGTATGTCTGAGATACTTGGCCTATGTTCATCTTTGATCATAGCTGAGAGTCCTGAGATTCCCATCGTGGAGATTCTGGACTAGCTGCACTGGAGCCCTGGAAGGAGAAGGACTACATGGAAAATAACGATAGAATTCTATTATCTTGGGTGGTGTAGGCTGGGTATAAGAGAGTTGGGTAGTTGGATTGCTGTGAGTGTTGGAGAAGCCTGTGAGGGCTTGAGTGTTGACTGGTTTGGGAATCCAAATAACACTTTGGAACCATCCTTGTGGATTCATATCCCTGGCTTGGGGGTGACATTGTTGTTAATACTTGGAACAAAAATTTCTATGATAGGGTGGAACATCCTTATTCTGTAGCTAGTTGGTGTATTATTTTATAAAATATAAGTGATCTCTACTATGGTTTCCTTTGCTTGTGTATTTATTTCCATTGCGTATCAAATTATTATACCTGAGATTTGTACTTATACTATGCATTCTTGCTAGTTAATGTTGTGCATGGTGTATTGTGCATGTATTTTATGTTTTGGTATGAATATTTATCATTGCATGTATGTATTTCATGCTTCTTTGTTAATTATTTTTTATCAGAGTTCAAAATCAGCCAAGAGGTACATTCTTTGTATGGCATGCTCGTCCTATGGGAGGATGGGTATGTTACAAATCAATATTAGAGTAGAATTGTAGTGGCCTTTCCCAGCTTGGGTGGCTAGGGACGTTACAAATTGGTATAAGAGATTCTGGTTCAAAAACTGGACTATTACAGGCCAGAACAAGTGCGAATCAAGAAGATTTGTTGTCACAGATTTTATATATCGGTGCGAATTTGGGGAAAAAAGGTGGACATATTTGAGTGAAATCCCCCAAATTCATGAACGGATATGAGTTGAATGATTCTAGGATTGTCGAAGAAGTTAATGGATTCGGTCTATGGAGTTGCAGAGCTGAATTCAACTTAGAAGGTCAAAAAATTTGAGTTTTAATGGCCACTGTAATGATGTATAGAGTTTGGAGAATCGACGATTGAGATCATGTTCAATCTTGGATCAACGATCCCGATTGTTCCTTGAAAAATTTTAAAAATTTAAATGTTTACAAAGTTTGGCTAAATTACCAAATCAATAGCTGGGATTGATTCGACGATTTGAAAAATGAGGAACATTGATGGTTTATATTCATTTCGGCTATTTGGGGAGTTAGTGAAAATCAATGGTCAAGATAATCTTGGTTGGGATATCAACGACCCAGATTCACCTGGGATTTTTTCAAAAATTCTAAGTGTGGAAGTTTGGAAACAAAGATCACTGATGACCGATGGTAGGGGATCGACAGATTCTGGTGATTTTTTTTTTTACCAGACAAAGAAAATATCCGATCACTGATGAATGATGGTGGGGGATCAACAGTTTTAGGTGACGTTTTTTTTTACGGACAAAGAAAAAATCTGAACTCTAGAACTATGGAGTAAATCTAGATCCTTCATATTCGGGGACATGTGTCTGAAGATTAGAAAGGGTTTGTAAATTCAACGTTCAATAGTATGGGGGTGTGGTTGTGTGCAACAACACAAAACTCTGAAGTCCTGAACTCCGTAGTGAATATGGATCGTTTGTGTTTGAGGACATGTGTCCGCAGATCAACTGATTCAAGAATTCGGTGTTAAGGGGATTTGTCGTGTAGTGTGGAGAAGTCTCCCAAAGTTTCAAAGTCCTGAAGTCGTGAGGCATTAGAGTGACGTGGCCTACTGACTTCACCTAGGGTGACATGGACAAACTTGATGATTTCCACGTGTCACCGTGTCTCATGTTTTTCAAATACCATTCATGCTAGTTAGTATATGACATGTGTCACTCATCAGATAGAGCCATGTTTATTTCCTTATTTTCTGCCACGTAGCACCCCCTTGGTGCTTAGTTACCGATGAATACTATGGGAGTTCACCAGTTCGACGTTCTGAAGGAATGAAGTGTGATGAAGGTGAAACTCCCGAAGCTCCTAAGAGCAGAGTAAATCCTCACCATTTATTGGGAGAGGACATGTGGTAGTAGATCCCGTATTCTAGAGACTTGGCACTCCAAAGGATTCAAGGCATAATCAGTTTGGATCGAGGACTCCCAAAGACCTAAAGAATGGAGTTAATCTCTGTTAGAAAAACAATATCGTGGAGCAATAAAATAAAACAAATGCGGAAATAAACACAAAATATACACAATACAATAGAGACACATATATATGTGGTTCACCCAGTGTGGGCTATGTCCACCAGAGAAATTTCCAGGTCATTCCTTTAGTATTATCCAACAAATGAAGGGATACAACCTACAACAAACCCGTTGTAACTTCCGCTTCTTTCTCTCACAATCTCCTCTCTTAGAATACAATATTCACAATGATGCATAGATGCAATACATTTCCCTCATAAAAGAGGGTTTCCTTCTAGGGAAAAAAACCTTAACATACCTTCTACTGTTAGATATGTGACCTTATAATGAACGGTCCAAATTTACTATGAAATTACAATATACATTTACAAGGAAAATTTTCCTTCCATGGCTTTGTGCCCAAGACCTCTCTTGCCCCCGAAGCTTGCAAGGGGGGTAACCCCCCCTGAAATCCCCCACATGAAGGAGTGTACATTCTTCCAGAGTGTAAAGTCTTCATGGGGTATAAACACATCTGAAATCAAAAACCTCTGAAAAAGGAAGATAATCATGCTCTACAACCAACAATCTCCCACTTGGAGACTGATCTCAACAACTGCACCACTGTTGTATCTTTTGGACTATGATCCATCTTGGACCTGGAAAGTTTCTCATCTTCATCTTCATGCTTGAAGACCAATTGGAAATAAGCAGGAACTCAGTTTCTCCCTGGTTACTCCCTTAGTTAACATTTCTGCAGGATTCATGCTAGTGTGTACCTTTTCTAACTTCAAATACCCATCTTCCAAGATGGATCGTCTGAAATGGTACTTGAGATGTATATGATTAGTCTTGAAATGGAAGGCCAAGTTCTTTGCAAGATGAATGGAACTCTCACTGTCATAGTACAACCTTCTATTCTCTTACTTCTTTCTCAATTCCTCCATAAACCTCTGTAACCAAATCATTTCTTTACTAGCCTCTGTAGCAACAACATACTCTTCTTCTATTGTTGAAAGTGAAACAACATTTTGCAGTTTCGAAATCCAACTTATTGTTGTTCCACCTATAGTAAAGACATACCCTGTGGTTCTCCTCCTACTATCTTTACCGCATGCCATATATGAATCAATTGATCAAGATGGATATTGGTGGCCACCCACCTTTTCCAACTGGCTCAAAACAATTTTCTGACATTTTTGGCAATTTACTATTTTTAGCAGTTTTTACTTCTGGGGCCATTTTGAGGGCCTAAATGAAGGTTTTTCGGTATCAAGATCCTCAATGATATCCAAAGGCATGATTGAGCCACAAAAATTAATCTCGTCACTGATACCTTTCCAACGGGCTATCACACGCCTAAAACGGAGATCGTATGCAAAGGTTACGACCCCAGGAAGTTGATGTACTAGCTTACCCAAACGGGGCCCACATGACTTTTGGCGTTTCATCTCCTAGGGTTAGGTTTTTGGATGTCCAAGGTTTTTGGCATTCATACTTATTATAAAAAGGCCTTCATAGCCTCATTGTAACCTGCTTCTTGTGAATGCGCGCTGCTGTCACATCTCTTCTCAGAGATAAGCCGCCACCATTCCAACAAGCTTGTTTCCGCT
>CBVK0104131723.1:0-24324 GCA_900067695.1 Picea abies
AAATCACAAGAAGGGTTAGGAGCAGGGTGCATCCTCATCGACCATAAAGGTAAACGTCATTTCCTGTCCTGTGGACTAGAATTCGAATGTACCAACAACACTACCGAATATGAAGCTCTAGTATAAGGGTTAAAGAAAGACATAAATCTGGATGTCAAAGAATTGAAATTTTTCAGAGACTCTGAGATTATTGTTAGACAAGTAAGGAATTATATACATTTGAATTTGCCTCATATTAAGAACTACCAGCAGGAGGTGCATAGGCTAATAGAACGTTTTGAGGCTTTCAATATCACCATAATTCCTAGAGAAAAGAATATCCTGGATGACTCCTTGGGCAGAGTTGCTTCTATACTGTCGCCTTTAGAAGATTATGAAGCCTCCCGATTCAGTATAGAGCTTCTCTACAAACCATCGGTACCTACTAATATTTCTAATTGGAAAGTCTTTGAGGGAGATGAACAGATCATAAGCTTCTTAACCAACCAAGACAATTTCAAAGATCTCACTATTGACCAAGAGCACTCGACAGAAACTGATCCTTAGCCAGAACAACATATGGACAAATCAAAGGCTCACACAATGCCGAAGGGGATAGCTAATTTAGAGAACCTATTTGATCTAAAGGAACGATTCAAAGGCCCCCAAAAATGCAAATACTGGTAGCTCTTGTCCCCTCCATGAAACTGTAAATATTGGAACCCCAGAGAACCCAAAGCCTGTGAATCTCGACAAAACTATATCTAAGGAAGAGAGGCAAGCCTACCTCAGATTATTTAGACAATACCAGGATGTTTTCACATGGTTCTATAAGGATTTGAAAACATATGATACCCTCATTAGTCAACACACCATCCCATTGAAACTTGAAGTGAAACCTTTTTAGCAAAAGCTCTGAAATTATCACCCGTCCCTAGAACCTCTCATGTATCAGGAATTAAGGAAGTTTGTAGATGCGAAAATAATTTTACAAGTTAGTCATTCCGCCTGGGTAGAAAATCTTGTTCCGGTGAGGAAGAAGTCGGGAGAGATCCAACTATGCGTGGAATTTCGAAACCTCAACAGAGCTTCATAAAAAGATAATTATCTCGCCCCCCCCCGATGTAACGAATCTTGCAGACCGTGTCGGGCTTGGAGATTTTTTCTCTACTAGAAGGTTTCTCAGGCTACAATCAAGTGTTGTTTTTAGAGGAAGATTGTTTTAAAACCACCTTTCGAACCAAATGGGGGACCTTTTCTTATAAATGCATGCCTTTCGGGTTAATCAACGTAGGAGAAACCTTCCAAAGGGCCATGGACGTGGCTTTTCAGGGACTTATTAATAAGTGTGTGGTGGTGTATTTATATGACGTAATAGTGTATTCTAAAAATAGAGAAGATCACATCCAACACTTAACTCATACTTTTGAGAGACGTAGGAAATACGGTATATCACTGAACCTTAAGAAAACTATCTTCGGTGTCGAGGAAGGTAAGTTGTTAGGTCAAATTATATCTCAAGAAGGGATTCGCATAGACCCAGAAAGGATTAAGGCCATAACTCAACTCCCACTATCCCATAACAAGAAAGATATGCAATCCTTTTTCAAGCAAATCAATTTTGTCAGGAAATTCACTCCTGATTTTGTTGAAATCATCAAACCCTTACAAAATATGATTCCCAAGGATGCCAAATTTAAGTGGGATGATGAGCGAAAAGATGCTTTCAATGATATCAAAGCTTCCATATCCCGGGCACCGGTGTTGCAAAGTCCCGATTTCAATAGAGACTTTTTCCTTTATACTTTTGCCTCCGACCAATCGCTAGCTGCGGTTTTGACTCAAAAGGATGATGACAACAATGAATCCCCAGTGTCATTTATGAGTACAAATATTCAAGGAGCTGAGCTCAATTACCCTACCATAGACAAGCATACCTACCCAGTCTATAAGGCAGTAAATCATTTCAGGTCTTACATCCTCAAGAATCACACTAAGGTGATTGTGCCACACCCTGCGGTCTGATCCCTATTTACCCAACAAGAAATGGGAGAAAGAAGAGGGAACTCGATGGAAGTATTCCAGGAATTTGATCTAGATATAAAACCTGCCAAACTGGTAAAAGGACAAGGTTTGTGCAAGCTCGCAGCCGAAGCCCAGGATCAAGCAATTGAAGATTTCGGGTGGGAAAACAAAATAGCACTATGGTGTGGTGAAGTAGCATACATCTCCCCAGGACAAGGATCCTGGTACAAGGATTTAACTTATCTTCTACATCACAGGACTTGTCCCGAGAACCTCAACCCTAGGGAAAGGAGAGCCCTGAGATTAAAATCTGCACAGTATCGCCTTATAAATTTGGTGCTCTCTCGGATCAACTATGATGGGGTACTATTGAGATGTCTTGAACGAGAAGACGCTGAAAAAGTGTTAAAGGAACTCCATGGCGGCCCCACTAGAGGACATTTTGCAGGAAACACCACCGTTCATAAGATTCTAAGAGCCAGCTATTACTGGCCCACCTTGTTCAAGGATGCTCATACCTACACTAGGAACTGTAAGACTTGTCAAATAAGCGTTGGAAAGGAGAAAAGGGCAGCAATCCCACTTCATCTTGTGACTATCTCGAGGCCTTTTGAGCAGTGGGGGTTGGATATAATAGGAGAAATTATGCCTAGCTCTTCAAAACTGCACAAGTACATTCTTACTGCCACCGACTATTTCACAAAATGGGTGGAGGCCATCCCTCTGACTCACGTAAATGAGAAGGTAGTGATCCAATTTATAGAACAACAACTAATAACAAGGTTTGGTGTCCCCTCTGTTCCGGTCTTTGATAATGTAGCTTACTTCTCCTTGACCCTATTGACCGAGTTTTCCCTGGACAAAGGAATCATAATCAAGTACTCCGCAAATTACTACCCCCAGGGAAACGCTGTGGCAGAATCAACTAATAAGAACTTGGTAAGGATACTAAAGAAGATGGTTACAAATAACCAAATAAATTGGCATAACCAACTTCATAATTCCCTATGGGCCGATAGGGTCACACCCAAAGAAGCTATAGGAAATTCCCCATACTTTTTGGTCTACGGGCAAGAAGCCATCCTCCCAAATGGGATCTATCTGCCATCTCTTCAATTGGCCCAAAATTCCAACAAGGAACCCTCATCGGCCATGCAACAAAGAATCAATACCCTACTCATGCTGGAAGAAGAGAGAGAAAAGGCTAAGTCAAAATTCTTAGCTCACCAATAGATAGTGAAAATATGGTTTGATAAGAATAAAGCTAAAGAGAAGAATTTTGAAGTAGGAGACTTGGTCCTGAAATGGGACAGAGTGAATGAACCAAAGGGGAAACATTCTAAATTTCAGAAGCTGTGGCTTGGACCTTTCTAAGTGGTTGAGAAGATCAGAGCAAGCACTTATCGGCTGCACAATCTGAGGGGGAACCCGATGCCCTCCCAGTGAACGACCAAGCCCTAAAACAATACTTCCAATAATAAATAAATAATAATAATAATAATAATAATAGCCTCAGTTAATACAAATAAAAGAAATGTCAGAGATATCTACTTTGTGGTTCTGTAATACCTCAACGGAAATGAAGTAGAAGTATATATTCTGCATTCGCCCAGTGAATCGCCATTTGTTGAGCACTCAACACACTCTAAAAAATCTATGATCATTTCCTTTTTTGGATACCACTCAATCTTTTGCATTGACTGCTTTCACGTCAGTATGAAACTGATACCTTTGCTTATATTATATGTTTCGTGATTGAATTAATTAAATATTACTTGAACATACAACAAAGAGTCATCTTAACTCTAAAAGGGACTTAACAACCACTCAAGGAATCAACGACCCAAAATTTTCCCTGACTCGCTTAAGAAGTTCGACATTGGTAAACGTTAAAGGTGGCAAAAACCATTTGAGAAGTCAAAGTATCCGAGTGCCAACCTTCATCGGCATCGACCGATGAAATCATTTCTTTTCTACGAATAAGCCTCAAGAAGGATCTTGCTGAAGACCGATCCATTCAACTTCGATGGAAAGGTGTAATAGTAAGCATTGCACACAAAAAGAGGAGTGACACCGCCTACCGCCAACACCCGAAACGTTTTCAATGATGAAGGCTCATGAAGATGAGGACCTGCTGAGAAGCCGTGTACGTAAACTTTCCTCGATCACCAACCCCGATATCATTGGCATCATAAGTTTTATCAAGAGGATATCAATATAAGTATGCACTTAGATAGTAGTCGATGCTCGATTTATACGTCGGAGTGATGTGACGTGATGAGGCAGCTAAACCCCTAAATGTGTCATGTACGCCACATTCAAAGATAATAGTTAATTCATGGATCATGCACTAGTTACTAATTCGTGTGTGGGTCAAAAGGAACTGTTAAACCTGTCAATACAATGCATATTCCTCAGCGCCTCCGCCGTCGACCAGTTAAGATTTATCTGTAGAAATCCGATAGTAGTGTATTTTGAATCTACATTCATTACTTGTATTAACTAATTTATATGACTGGTAGTACCTCTCGAGTTATATCCTGTTCAAGTCATTATGTATGATCCTATTCTGCACAACAAGAAATTCAGAACAAACAGAAGAGCGAAGCTAAGAGTCTGGAGGAAATGTCCAAAGTTCAGTGAGTATTAAACAATTATCTTAGTAAGAATTATAGGTACGTATCCACTAATGGTGTTCTTACATTCCATTTTATATATCCTCACCCAATGCTACTCTATATACGTGTTTAAAAGGAATTTTTTTTTTAATTTCACAGGACAATGCCTTCGAAGAATCCCTCCACTAGGAAATCACAGAGAGCCCCAAAACTGCAAGAATCAGAAGTAGGAGAAGGCTCCTCCCCAACAGTTGCAAGACAATTAGAGTTTACTTCCAATCCGATGTCCATCATTAAGACAATCACCAAGGATCCCTTTGTCCAGTCCCCAACTTTCAGAGACACAGAGGCAATTATTGGAGCCAAGACATCTTTTCCTCACTGGGAAGAAGTGTTCAATAAGATAAAGAAAGAAGAACCCCTCGAATATACCCCGCACAACAATCCAGATACAAGGAAGCTCGATGACGAGGTCCTCCCAAATATTCACAAGGATTATCTACACATGGTGGTAAGCCGGTCTCCGGTATTTCCTTGCATTGAGCTCCTAAAGTGGATTATTGACCATGTTGATGCACAAAAAATGTTTGATTAATGATGATAACGAAGAATGTGTCGGGGTCTTCCTGCCATCAGAGGTTCAGAGTTGTAACTACAAGATCATGGAGTCTGAGCTAAAGTTGAGCATTGATTTCATTCTGAGCTTCTATGCATTGCACGATACCAGGAAAATCATGGCATCATGGTGGAGAGAAGACAAAAAATTCATGAACCAGACTGACAGCTGGTACTCGATGGTCAATCTCAGAGAACCATACATATATCTCATGGATCTACTCTGCAGGTTGCATGGGGAGAAAGATTTCTCCCAGTTCTCATAGGCTTGGATGCCTCTAGCTTTTACAGTCGCCATTTTAGGCACAAGCTTCATTTGGGGTGCCATCATCTCCAAACAGCTGAGCACCTACATAAGGCAAGCTTAGTTGCCAAAGGAAGGAGATACTCCCGCCTTCTACATGGTTTTGTATTTTCTAGACATTGTCTACACCAGGAATGATTTCTCTAGAATGAACTTGAATTGACACTCTTTGGAGCTCCCATTCCATGTATATTTCAGCATCTTATGGGAAACCAAGAACAAAAAGTCCTATGATGTTATCTGCGATCAGTGTATTGAACACATTTTTTTTTTCTATTTAGGAAAGAATGCCCTAGGCTGTTAGATGAAGAAAACAAGGTTATAGCCAAAGTTGGTCACTGGTATTTAGATGAGAAAGAAACCTACATCAGGGTTTTTGGCACCACAGGGGCAACCCACTTATTATCCATTTATGTTCCCGACCGACTAGTGTTAGGGGAGATCTGTTATCATACCATCCTGCAATGATACAATGCAACTTTAGTAAAAGACAAGAAGTGGGACTTCATACCTTATGGGTTTCATATTGGATTTTGCATAGTCAAAGACACTGCACATGATAAGAAACTTGGGTTAGGTCAATTAGAATTTTGATTCCAAAATGACTGATTTTGCAAGCATGACCCCAAGGGACTGGTCTTGCAACATGCATCACAGGTATCATCTTGTTGGCCCTATGCCCATGATTGGTTTGAAGATGAAATCTTCACCAAAAAGGCTCAATATTGGGATGAAGTGGCATCAAGAAGGGCTGATCCTCGAATGACCAGATTCAAAGCTATGAGTTTGGAAGAACAAGCGACATCTTTGGAACAGGCAACTCAAGAAATTATCAGGGTTCATGAAGGAACTATAGCATCTGAATCCAGCGAGGAAATAGGCGATCTCCGAGAGGGCATCAAGGCAGCGATGGTTTATCATGGATCCCTATTACAAATAAGGAATTTCCCTGAAGATCAAGCTTCACAAGAGAGGGGTGTGTTTTTTTATCAACAAACCCAACTACTAATGAAGTGGATGTAGGATGACCCATACGTTATCATAAGACCTACGATTTCAACTACCATCTGAAGCATCCCGACAGAGTCAAGCGATCCTAGTTCCATAGTTACCGATAACACCAATGGGTTAGGCAACCCTGAATCCACAACATCGTCGATCAATCCCTCAGAAGGAGGGACAACTCAACTAGAGACAGGTCTGAGTGACGAACCTCCACAAAAGGAAATCGACAGTCCTATGACCAATGAGCAAGTAAGTAACGAGTCTATACCCGATGCCTCTATTCTACCTAATATTTGAATCCCCGATGAGAGACAAGTAGAGGTTGGATCTACAAGACAAAGAGAGGAAGTTCGAGAGCCCACTCTTGAACAAATATACACTATTGGGATACTAGGAAACAACCTCGCATGGGGCGATAAACAGATACCAGATCCGATAGAAGAGGTAGCAGACATCTTTGCGATATCCTATGATCAAAAGAGAAAGGCCATCATTCAAAGGACTGCAAAGAAGAGAAGGATCACCTTGGATCACTCCATCTTAGTTACCGCAGAGAAAAACTTAATCAACCTAGCATATGCTCGCACATCTGAACTGATCGGCATGGGAAAAGCCCTCTCTGATGCCACCCAGGATAGATCCAGGAGGGATGAAAAGGAATTAGCTACCACCTTAAAGGAGCTCGATCACTTGCACCATCTGGTCGAGTACTACAAGAGCGCTACACAGACCACTGTGTATCTGAAAGGTGAGTTCAATGGAGTTTACAATGAGTTCAATAAGGAAAGGCACCTGTTAACCATGAACATAGTCGAGTTCCAAGAGGACACTCTCATGGCACTCACGGCGTGCAAGGAGATGGAGCGATGGCATGAAAAGGAACAAAAAGTGATAGAGAGACTCAAATATATTGAGGAAGTCCATCAGGGTCGAGTAAAGGAAATACATGGCATTCAGTTGGTAGGAAAAAGTAGTCTCCACCACATGAAGAGATCTGCCAAGTACTGGGCTAAGATGTCCCACGACCCACATCGAGAAATCCAAGAGCAATGGGCCAAGTGCCAGAAACATTGGGGTAAAATTAATAAACTAATGAAGGATGTCATTCTCCCGAGTTCAACACCCCTGATGAATTTATCAACTTGAGCCATGTGTTCAAGATGCATACCGAACATGACTCTCTATGGGCTAAAGAATGCACAAATATAACTGATGCAAGGCCAGGGCAAGTGCAACAATTCACGAAACACCTGATCAAAGATCGAACCATGCTGCAACATATGAACGCTAGTTTGGTAAAGTACCGAGAACATGCAGTAGATATCATAGGAGTATATGAAGCCCCAATGGAACAACACAGATTCCCATGGGTTCAAACCTGTGAAGATCTGTTTATCAGTTGGTCTGAATACGAA
The DNA here is from genome assembly GCA_900067695.1 of Picea abies. Classification (NCBI taxonomy): domain Eukaryota; kingdom Viridiplantae; phylum Streptophyta; class Pinopsida; order Pinales; family Pinaceae; genus Picea; species Picea abies. Next base: position 7,962 of record CBVK0104131723.1, read on the forward strand.
AGAAGTCATCCTTTTCAAGAAATATCTCGGGTGGACTATTAAAGAAATTGTTGGATGATCACGCCACATGGCGATTTTCGTTTGGCTCAAACTGTACTTAGCCGTTAATTTCGGTTGAATTTTATATTATAAATAAGGACGTCGACCAATTAGTTAGGGTCAATGGTTGTTGTAAGAACTCTTTCGTTTTGGTTGTGGAGAATTGTTCTGAGACTGCTATGATTTTAGAAGTCCTTCTGGACCAAAGACAAACTATTTCCATCAGATGCAATGTGATTGGACTTGGAGAAGAACTACTTCCTATCCTATTTCATGAATGATGCATTAATGAGTAAGAGAAATTAATTCAGTTGTCAATTTATTTGGTGCAATGTCTCAATGTTCTTTTCTTTGATGATGGAGATAAATCGTTGTGTTATTATGTGATTCATGGTCATGGTAGATGAATTATTTTTCTTGCCATTATCTTATTACATATGTGCTTTCTTTCTGATAGTTAGTTTCTCAGACAATAATCAGATTCCCATTTGGTTAATGTATTAGTACTAGGCCCTTTGGCATAGAATCACTGTCTGCATGTTTGAGTAGTGGGTTACCCCAAGATCAACATCTTCCCAGTAGTTAAAACTCAATCCTGTTACTAGTCAAGTTGGTTTATACTGGCTTTCATCTCTCACACTAGCCCCACCCAAGAGAAAATACATAAAAGAATAGTCCTAACTGAAGGAAGAGCCTTCATAAGAAAGCACAAAGCCCATCGATAAATTGGTTGGATCACAATATCCGGAGAACCATTCCATCTTAAATGCTGCAGATTCTAATTGGGCCTCGGTGGCGGGTTTGGTTCCTACTGTTGAGTCAAGGGATTCAAGCCCCATCAACAAAACCCAAGATAATTTGAAGTGTACAACTAGTAAAATAACTTATCTCATTAATTACCTCTTTGAAAAGGGTCTATTAGATTGCAAGTACTAGAAATATTGGGTTATATCTTTTAAAATTTTTGTGTCATTGTGGTACCCATAACTATTGGAAAATTGTTTGTAGTTTGTTGAACTTATCTTTAAAATTTAGATATGAAGTACATGCCCTAGATTTCTATTGACAGAGATAATTAGTTCTTCTAGTGTGTAGCCATTTGTTGTGGCCGCAACAACCCACCTTTACTTTTTATTTTACAAGTGAAAGGAAAGGCCCCCCTTACAAAATTTTCAACCCTATTGCCTAATCCTCTACTGCTTGAACCTAATTCTATCCCTTTGCCTATGTTGAAGGAGTTGGGGGTTTTATATTGATGGATGATTGTCTTTTATGGGTGATGACTATTCCTCCCAATCTGATGATTTCAAATGTATTCATAATGCTTATTGGACTGTTATATTTGTTGACATTTGTATGATGGACTCGACATGCTGTCTTCAGAACTTTTTTTGATTCCGAAGTGCTTGATGATCTTATTTGGCTGCACGACTTGATGTTATATTGCATTTCTTGGATGAGTTTGTGGATGATTATTTGTTGATTTCCTAATTCAAATTCTTCATCCTCTTGCTAACATGTTATTTTTCATGACTTCATACTATGTGACCTTGCATATGGATCCTACTCTTATATTTTGAATTAGCATATGTAGTCTTAAGATGCTCACCTATGGTCATCACGTTATTTTTAAATAAAAATAAACCTAACATTCTCTCATAAGTTGGTTTAAAGGTAGGGAATATATTGTTTATTGTATTATCTGGTCTTCCTTAATTCCATGGTTGATCTCATTCTTTTGTTTTGCAGGAGAAGGTTTGCAGAGCCACTTTGTTCACATGACCACTCCAACATTGAGAGGCATGTGGGAAATATGTTGATCCTTCTCTAGAACCTTGAATTTGATCCTTACTGAGCTTCCCATTTCCTCTTTCCCTGAGGTCCTGAGCTTCCAAGGATATTGGATCCACCTTTCCTATTGAACTGTCCCCAAGCCTCTTCAGATTGATCTCTACCAGATTCATCTTTTGGAATTCCTCTATTATTTCCTATAACCAAATATCATAGTTGTTTTTTTCCCATCGAGAGATTTCCAATGAATGTAACCATTCTTAAATCTGAGTTTTGGATTGAAAGATATGGCCTCCTAAAGTTTTCTAAGGCAAATCTCACCTTTTCTTGCCACTCCCACGTGGCACCCGCATGTCTCGCACTCTCCTATTTCATCTAACGTGGTGCTAACATTGCTGTGGAACCCAACATCTATCCTCATCATCATCTGGATTTTTCTTGAGTCTTCTTCCTAACCTTTCGATCACATACTCCAACAAAAGACGTCGTAGCTTCATCGTCCCTGAAATTTACACTCTTCATTGTCAGAGGCCTTATCCATCAGAGTACATCTACTCCTAATATCACAAATCACTCCAATGACCCTCCCTCGATGAATAGTTGGGATATCATTTCACTCACTAATCAATTGACGACCTTTATTCATTCTCAGAAGTTGATGGACTTATGGCTACAATACCCACAATACAAAAAATTATTTCAGTTCCTCAGTTTGTGAATGTTCCTTCGTTGCCTCAGATCAAATCCTTATCTTCTTCTTTCACATAGAAATGTTGTTCAAAACTGAATTCTTTAGTGAATTACACATGCTCTTTTGAATCTAATCCATTTTTCCTTCTAAGAAACCAACATTGGGACCACAGGCTTATTACTTTAAAAAATTTTGCAAGATTAAACCTCGAGCAGATTTCCAAGGAAAATCTCTCCCAAGATGTCGATATTTTCCCCGAGTGAATGGTCATATATTTTTCTTGCAACAATATTCGAGTTGTAATTTTTGATGGTCGGAGTTAACACTCCGAACGGTCTCCTTCAGAATCTAAATGACTTTTAATCATGACTGTTAATCATCACTGAAAGGACGATCTAGATCTTTCGCATGCAAAATGGATCTATGAGGGAATATTTCACGATACCTCTTGTCGATACCTTGAAACTTCACAAATTTTATGGATGTTGAATGATTATCTCCGACTACATGCCATCAATTTTTTCGGCGTGTAACCTTCACCATGCAAATCAAAGAAGGAATATTCTTTGATTCTTTTCTTCGATCCATTTTCACTAACACATTAGAGCATACTGCAAAATAGCTCCCCTGATGTATGATGTAGATTTATCTAGACCTATTGAATGACTATATCTCTCTCTCGAAGTTAATACGTCAGGATGGAAATTGAACAGGAGACAGGAAGACTCTGATGTTCAAGAATTAAGGGTCTAGATTAACCCACGGGCCTTGTCAATGGCTGTTGAGTGAGAAATTTTAAACATCTATAATGTTTGCTACAAATGTAGGAATGAGGTCCGTGATACCTCATTGGAAAGGTATCATATAGAGGAATGCAATGGTATGGGTCTCCATGTCAAACAATTGATATAAGACATCATAAAATATCGAAAACTGAAAACCACATATTTGGGGGAAAATGGCCATACCAACTTCAAGTAGTCATATCCGGGGCTACGAGTAATGAAATGATGCCCAGGATATCTCGATAGAAATATGGAGAAGAGAAGAAACATATGGAATAGTAAATAGGGGAATCTTGAGAGTTTAAATTGCTTGAAAATGAAAAAGATAGACACAACCCGAACTCAGATGAAGAATCGGACATGCTGACTTCAAACAATCTTATCTTGAGCTAACGACAATGAAATTGAGCCAACAATAGCTCAATGGAAAGATACGACAGATGATAATAACAAAAAATGACATCATTCAGCATATCAGAGCCAAAAACTCCTAGAACAACACAAGAAATTCAAAAAATGACCCAACAACCAGAGTGAATAATAAATTTAAATAGATATCATTGGTAAACTATCATAGGGAGAATATAACCAGCCAAGAGTCTCTCCAGATCCCATTTGTAACTCCTACATCTACATTTTTGAAATTCCAAATAAATTTAAAATGTAAAAATGACAAAATTAGGGAAAAATAAAACGAATGCTCATGAGAATTGAAGAGTCTCTGTCTTGTTCTATAAAATGGAGTTATTTGAATGTATCTAGACTTTTTCCCTTTGTAACAAAGGATGGTACTATTACTTCTGAGGAATAAAGAGAAAGAGACATTTCATAAATTTGCATCTTTGATGGATGTAGTAGAGACTACTCTTGAAGCATTTATCTTTTGCTTAAGCAGATAGGATTCTGTTGTATCAATTTTTTCTGCACTCTGTGTTTTTTACTCAGGTTGTCACATGTTTCTTCATGGGTATAGAAATGATGTTATAAATGTATTGTGAAACTATTTGTTTATAAATTTGTAGCATTATTGCTTTCATTTATCATTATAATACATGAGTTATTTTTGGTTCTGATCGTTATCTTTCTTTGTACTCATTCTATTAGTTTTTCTCCTGGGATAGGTTAGAATTAGTTTAGATTAAATTTATTAGATTTTAGTTAGTTTAGACTTAGAATTAGTTAAAAATATTTAGGGGGAAGTTCGTTGTCTTTCCCCTTTTTATTCTTTTAATTTTGAGCGACAATAAGGCCCATAAACTCGTGGGAAACACTACCCCAAACGAGAGTGGGTCTGATTGGGAACTGCCATTGGGAGTTTTCCCTCATCTGATTGAACAAGTCATTCTGGCCCGTCAACACATAATTATGGTTGTTGGTTTTTAATTTACCATGTTGGTATGCAAATGTCTATAGAGCATTTAAATGGAATATTCTGGTACTTTGGGTCTTTGGTATTTTAGTTTTGTATGCAAGAAGTCACATGCAGACTCTGTGTTGTTTCTTGAAACAAGAATGGTCCACAACCCTATGCATACCTTTGTTAAATGATTAATTATACCCGCATACACATTACAATCGAGCTAAGTATGAAGTAAAAATGTTTTGGTTCAAATCCCTTTTTATCAGCATTCAATTTTTCGATGGCAAGCATAATCATGTAAGAACCCTGGTCAACTTAATTGTGGTCATTGTTTGGGTCCTATGCTGAAGACCAAAAACAAATAAAGAGGCAGCGTTGCCTCTGTGTATTATGATTGAATTTGTGATGGGTCTCACAGTAGAGTCTAAAATCATTTATAATAGATCCATTGGGCCTCACAAAGTTAATGGGTGTGCTTTGGTAGAATTAAAGTTTGAAAACCTTGTCATTTCGTTGCTTGCTAATAGTGACACCTCTGCTGGATTGATTTCGTAACCTGTGGCCATAACAGGGGCATGGCACGATGATATTGATTGAGTATTTTTTATGCATACATATCTCTGTCATCTCCTTGCAAATAAAATTTCTATCTGTTTTGGATTCTGATTGAACAAGCATTCTTATGATTTGATCATTCGAGTGTTGGTTAATAAGTAATGAAATCGATCATTTGAGAGTGCAGATAAAGAAAATGTTTGTATGACTCTGGATGTTTGGATGACTCTGTTGATATTTTGAGTGTTGTTTACATGAATTTTCGTATTTGATGGTTGGTAGTAATATGTAATGTTTTGGTAAAAGACATAAATTAGTGTTCAATAGGGACTAATACATGGATTTTGAACATTTTTAAACAAGGAATAATGACTCGAATGTGATAGAGAATATTTTTGTGAATAATTCGAGTGATGAAATAATTGTTGTGTGAAATTTTGCAACTGTGTTTTCAAAGTGTGTAATTTATGGAATGAGAAATAGATTGATTTTATTGAACATTATGGTTGCATGATGAATATAATTTTGCTTGTTGGAATTGTAAGGATTGAATGATGATGGAAATAATTGTAATATAAGCATGTCCATTTTATTTTCCCATCACACTTAATATTTTTCGTTCATTACAATCCCTATTCATCAACCCAAATACCTATTTCATTCCTGTTCTTAGATTATAATTGTAAGACATGTTTTATGGCATAATTATATAAATTGAAAAGGGATTGTTTAGTTTGTTTGATCTCTACTTTGTTTCATATCCAAAAATGCTAATGATAATGATTTGATGAAACTATTCATGGTAAATGAACAATCCATATTGCACTTCCCGATCATACTTACCATTTTCCTCTCATTACAAACCTGATCATGAAATCCCAAGAGTCCTGTAAATCCCAGTTCTATGTAATTACTAGTTATGGAGTGGGGAATGAATACTGATTGCCTACATGTGTATTTTTATGTATAGAGCCAGGTCTAAACTATTATTTTGAAATTTTTTAGATGATGTATTAGTCATTCTCTGGTTATGATATTTGTGAATGTGTGTTAGATTGAGCTTTTTCAGAAGGGGTAGTTATAGCAGGAGAAGTAATAATAGAGGCAGAGGACTAGGTCCTTAGAAAAAGGGAAACAAAAGATTAAGGTTCTCTATACACTTTGATGCAGATTCATAAGAGTTTAATCAATTGTTACAAACATGATTCATCAACTTGGCTGCCCAACAAGCTTACAAACCTCTACTTATTCCTGAGAACCCACGCCCAAATATTGGCATACCGGTTCCAAACGATAATTCCAATCCTTTAGTTGTCCCAGAACGAGATGTATGGAAAGATATTGTGCACCCTCCTCCCAGAAACTCACAAGGATGGACAAATATTGATAACCTACAACATCCTCCCTTTCATTCTTGTCCCATTGGTTCACTGCCATGACCTCCTTCACATCGAAATTTGCAGCCTCAATCCCAAGCCTCACATGCCCATCATAAGTCCAAAATCACCGAGCTTGAAGGAAACACCGAGGAAGAGAAAATAGTAGCATCCATGAAAAAATAATCACATGAATCGTCTCATTCACTCACTTCCCATATGCAAGAGAATGATAAAAAATAAGCTAAGGCAGATTCATCAATTGAAAAAAATGAAATGGATGAGAGTAATCATAGCAAGAGAGTGGAAGCCTCTCATAGTAGATATGGTTTCTCATAATTTCTTTGGAACTTATATATGGACTTGTTTGCACTTTATTTTGGACAACCCATGTTTATTTTGACAACTCATATTTGATCGTATTGTTTTGAACAGCCTTATATTTTACATGCTTCATGTTTGGACAAATTTATGAAATGGATAGATTTTGATAGATTGCATAATTTCCACATGGAGTGACAAGGGGCTCTTATTGTTATTTCATTTTATACAAAATAATGACATGGATTGTATGATGTGGTGAGATTGATATTTCATGCATTCAAGGTGGAAGATACAAGGATGAAATGATTTAATAATTCATTAAAGAGAAATAGGGGGTCCACAGTTATTAGTTTTATTTAATACCCTTATCATATTATTATTATTATTATTATTTATTAACTTACTTGATATCCCTCCTATTAACTAAATAATAGTTAGCTAATAGATTAACTACAAGTGGTTGAGTGATTCAACTACCTTGGAGATATTAAAAGGAGGTAAGTTGGACAAGAAGAGGAGGACATTGCTTTGATAAGGTTTTATCTTAATTCTAAGTGAGATTTCATTACTATTTCATTCATCTCTGATTTCTAAGCTAAGCCACTTCTTTTGATAGTAGTGTCTATTGAAGGTGACAAAAAACTAGGACTAAGGAGCATTGAATTCTGAAATGCTTCCAGGTAGATTGTGTGTTTGATAGTATACATACTTCTTTTGGTTTCTGGATTAATTTATGAGTGATAAATAGGATTCTTGTGCAGATTCATAGCGGAGTGCAAGCTGTGGTTGTTGGATTATCATTCTTCATGTGATATGAAGGCACCAATGGAATATGTGTGTGATACCCTAGGCTTCTAGACTTTCATCTGGTCAATACTTTGAAAGTATGTGAAGTGTATTGGTTGTTACAGAATGAATGAATAAAATCATTGATGGTTTTGCAACTCTCTTGGTATTTCTTATTTCTATCAAATTATGTAATTTTTTCTTCTTGTTTAAATTATTATTTTAAAAAATCAGACTTCTTTATTTCAATTTGTATTTGATAAATGATTAAAAAATGACAGTTGGTCTTTAAGTTTAATAGCTTGAAGGTTAATTGAAATTGCAATAAGGTTATAAATTAGGGTGATAATCCTGCCTATCTTGTCTCAGCCAAACAAGATTCGAAAAAATGTTGTGAGGAGGAATTCCATTTCTTTTACTCAATATTTTCTTTGGCGACCATACTGGGGATGAAGGACTCCATTTTCATTTGTTTGGTTTGCCTTTTTTGTGCACTTGTAAACTTATTGTTTATATTTACTGATTTAGTTTATGTTTTTTTTTTTATAACTTATATACTTTTGTTCAAATTCTTCTCTTGGCTCATGACTGTACCGAATCAAACAAAAGCCAACCTAGATAATGTCCTAGAGGATCAAACCAACATTACCCTCACCTTGATCCAGATTATTTTTGGCACGAAATGAGAGCGGAGATATAATAAAGAAATGTACATAGATATCTCGGATATCCAATAATCTAATAGAAATATATCAAAGATGCAACCATAAACACAAAGATACAGTAATACACAATTTCTATTAATGTGCAAAATGTACAGAACTGTAAAAATACAGAGTGAAAGACTCGCTAGAATGGTGGTATCTTATCTATGAGAAGAGATGTGACGACTACTCGCATTCGCAAGAAGATGATTTTACAATGAGGCTCCAAAGGCCTTTCTATCATAAATAAAAACCAAAACCCTAACCTCGGAAATTGAAAAGCCAAAATTTTTTTGGAACCCGTTTTGGGTAGTTCGGCGTATCAACTTCCCCGGTGCATAACTTTGGCATACGATCTCCATTTGGGGCACATGATAGCTCCTTGGAAAGGTATTGTTGAGAATATTCAATTTTGGGGATCAATCAGAGACTTCGACTATTATTGAGGATATCCATCTTGAAAAACCTTCATTTAGGCCCTCAAAATGGCCCCGAAAGTTTAGGAACCAAAAAAATACTAAAAATAGTAAGTTGCCAAAGAATTGTTTTGAGCCAGTTGGAATAGGTGGGTGGCCATCGATATCTACCTGGATCAATCCTCCCTACTTAGGAAGAAATGGTATCCATTTCATTGAGTGCCCAGGGGAGAGGGGAAAGTGTTTGTTGAATCTGCATATTGATGAGTTGCTTACCTTGCTGGAGAAGTTGCACGGTGTAGGTTGTTAAAGGTTGTCACGAACCTGTGACTGGAATGGTTGAACCTTTTTAACTAGTTTGGCTACATGAGATGACTGTGTGCAGAAGGAATCTTTGCGCTTTGCTGCAATCTTGTCGACCTACTTCTGGTGGATAGAAGGTGCTTGGGCTGAGGATGCAGTGGTTGTGGTGTTCTTTTGTTCACCTTTTGAACAGATTGTGAAGAAGATGAATTTTGTAGTATGAGATACTTTCTTGTGGAACTGTTTAGGTGGGACAGTAGTTGGAACTACCTATGGTATTCTATAGAGATGACCCCCTAGAGTAACAATTACACTATGAGGTCGAGACTCATAAATAACAGGGTGCTTCCACATATATGGTTGGCCCAAAAGAACATCACATACATCCAGTAGGGAAACATCACATACTACCTGATCCTTGAAGGGCTAGATGCCATATGAAAATTGAAACTATTGGCTGACATGAAGATCTCATCCCTAGCAAAGCCACCCAATGTTGCATGGTTGCGGGTGTGGTGTTGTCAAAAATACCAACTATTTGACGATCTTTGTTGAGATGAGGTTCTTATTTCTTACGCTATCAACAATGAAATGAAACGAGGTCCCCTTCAACCACATCTTTGAATGAAAGAGGCACTCCCCATATTCAAGATCTATTGGTTCTTTTGGTTGAATTGTTGCTACCATGACAGTAGCAGTGGGGTCTAGTCGATGATCTGTATTCTACCAGTATTTTCTAAATCATATTTTGAATTAGGGTTCAAATCCTTGTATTCGATCTCAGCCACCAATGACTGTTTTGAGAGACATTCATTGGTGTTGTGCCAGGTGGATTTTGTGGAAATCACACCATTTTCTAGTGTCCTTTTTTGTCTTTCTGTTGCCCTTCTTTTCGTGTTGCTTGGATTGGTTTTCTGAAGGATGGTTGTTCGGGCCATATTTACCATACTTTGGTTGTTGCGGATTTGTAGACCCTAACTCCCACTAGTTCTGGTGCTTAAATTTCTTCTTGATTTTAACAACATATCAATAAGTAGCACCGAGTGATGAGATGTCCAAAAAATCCATTTCAGTTTGTATGTATCTGTGTATATCCCCACGGTATTTTAGAACCAAATGTCGCTCAGAGTCTTTGATAACCAGCTTGGTTCCCAAGGTATGGTAGGTATTGGTGAACTCTGGCATGACTTGGCCCCTCTCTTGACGCAACAAGGTCCATCTCATGTACTGGTCTTCATAGTTTCCAAGAGGGTAATATTGTTCCTTGACCACATCCACAAAAAAATCCCAAATGGGCTCGAACCCATATATGATAGAATCCTTTGTGGAACTTTTCTCCTAGTAAGTTTCCCACGAAGTTTTTACATGGGGGAGAGCCTTAAGGAGTGAGAAGGTGATAATTTCCCTGTTAGAAAATTTGTGAACAGAGAAATAACCTTCTAGCAGATTTAACCATTTGTCTAGGGCATCCACATTTATCTATCCTTAAAACACAGGAATATCAAAATTAACTTGTACCTTTAAAGGCAAGGTGCCTCCAATGTAGTCTCTTGATGAAGACATGTCTATTGTTATCGACAAGTGTTGAAGAATGTGGGAAAAAATTTCCATCATTTCGTCCCTTTGTTGCGTGAGAGCTTGCTTAAGCAACTAATTAATATAATCTTTTACTCCACCGTTCTTCTTTTCTTCTGCCATGGAGGGTTTCTTGGGCGTGTGAGAGAGATTGTACTCAAGAGAGACAAGCTCGAGATCCAACTTTCTATACTTGGACCTCGTCGGGGACATGCACTAAAAAACAATAAAGAGCAACTTGCTCTGATACCACTGATCTAGATTATTTTCGGCATGAAATGAGAGCAGAGACATAATAAATAAATGTACAGAAATATATCATATATCCAATAATATAATAGAAATATATTAGAGATGCAACCATTAACACAGAGATATAGTAATACAAAATTTCTATTTATGTGCGAAATGTACAGAATTGTAAAAATACAGAGTGAAAGACTTGCTAGAATGGTGGCATCTTATCTCTGAGAAGATATGTGATGAATACTCACATTTTCAAGAAGATGATTTTAAAATGAGGCTCCAAATCCCTTTTTATCATAAAGAAAATCCAAAACCATAACCTTGAAAGATGAAAAGCCAATAGTTTTGTGAACCCCATTTTGGGTAGTTTGGTGTACCAACTTCCAGGGGGCCTAAATTTGGCATACGATAGCTCGTTGGAAAGGTATCGTTGATGAAATTCATTTTGGGGACTTAATTAGAGCCTTCAGCTATCATTGTGGAGGTCAATCACAAAAAAATGTCATTTAGGCCCCCCAAATGGCCCCAGAAGTTTAGGAACTGAAAAACTGCTAAAAATAGTAAGTTGCCAGAAAACTATTTTGAGCCACTTGGAATAGGTGGGTGGCCATCAATAGCCACCTGGATCAATCATCCCTCTTTAGGAAGCAATGGTGTCCATTGCGTTGAGTTCCCAGGGGAGAGGGGAAAGCATTTTTTGAATCTGCATCTTGATGAGTTGTTTCCCTTGCTGGAGAAGTTGTGTGACGTAGCTTGTTTAAGTTTGTCACGAACTTGTGGCTGGAAGGGTTGGACCCTTTTAACCAGTTTTGCTACATGAGATGACTGTGTGCAGAAGGAATATTTTCTCTTTGATGTAATATTTTCGACCTACTTCTGGTGGATAGAAGGTGCCTGGGCTGAGGCTGAAGTGGTTGTAGTGTTCTTTTATCCACCTTTTGAACGGATTGTGAAGAAGATGAATTTTTTAGTATGTGATACTACCTTGTGACACTTTTTAGGTGGGATAGTAGTTAGAACTACTTATGGTATCCTGTAGAGATGACGCCCTAGAGTAACAATGACACTATAGGGTCGAGACTCATAAATAGCATGAGGCTTCCACATATATGGTTGGCCCAAATAAGCATCACAGACATCCAGTGGGGCAACATCACATAATACCTCATCCTTGAAGTGTTGGATGTCATATGACAATCGACACTGCTGGTTGATACAAAGATCTCATCCCTGGTGAAGCCACTCAATGTTGTATGGTTGCAGGTGTGGTGTTTTCGACAATCTGAACTGTTTGAAAACCTTTGCTGAGATGAGGTTCTTTTGGCTTCCGTTATCAACAATTGTTATAACCCCAAATTTCTCCATACAAGGATACCTGACATTTGGCCCTCTTACTTGCTATTTTTTTCAAGCCATCACCGAGAAGCTCTTCTTAAAAACACTATTTTTGAATATGTACTCACCCTGCACCACTACTTCCCATGTAAACACACCTGCTACACCACTACAACCTGCGTACGTATGCTAGCTGCACCATTATAGCCCGCATATACTATGTTGCAAAAATTAAAAATTTGCAAGGATTTTGTTGAGATTACGGGATATTGGGTAGTTTCCCAACAAATCCATCGCCTATAGCCCATCACCCAACCAAATAACCATCCTTTTGTCATATAAAAGGAGGTGTTGGGGTCTCATTCCTAAGAGAATCATATGAACAATGAAACTCTGCCCATTTCACATCCCCTACTTGCCCCAAATAATTGCAGCCACCTTGTGAGATTTGCATCATAATTTCCCATTATTTCCCTTTTCCTCCACCATAAGCCTATTCCATTTCCCTAGAAGAAGTGTGAGAGGAGAAATATACATGGAAGTGTAGTTGGATCTTGGTGAAGAGGAGCCTGAACTAGGTTTGTGGAGCAGTTGCCGACCTTTGTTGTAAGTAAACATTGTGATATCAATAAAATAAATACTTTTCCTGTCCCGAAATATGATGTGTCAAATGTCATGATTTAATTTATGCTTTATGCTAACATCTAACCCATGATTTATATATGATATGCATGTTTTTAGTATCATGTTTATCTGTTTATGAATGTAGGCCAACCTTGGGAGGAGGCTTGTAGTCAGTGGAGCTATCGAACGCGAGAGGATTGACACCAAACGCAGAGTAAAAGGTAAAGTTACCTTATCTTTTCACTTTGTCTTTCATATATGAATGTGGGGCATGTTCAGGGTAGTTATAAAGGTAGGATACTTTTAGATGGTTAGATATGCCTACATGTTGAACCTTAGTGTAGTCCATAGGGAGGTTTTCCCGCTATAGAAGAACTGGCGACCATACTGGGGAAACCTCTAGGGTTTTAGGGGATTTTATGGGTGTTTGATTGGTTTTTACCTTTTGAGTTTCCTTCTGAGTCTGATGAGTCTTTAAGGGATTCTGGTCACCTCTTAGTGCCATACTAGTTCTCCCTACCCTATCAGTCTACCTGTTGTTGTTTTTTTTGAGAATTTACAGAGGTGTACGCGGCCTGTAGTTGGTCTGCACGCGTACATACGCACCCTGCTTTTAGACAACCCATGTACATATGCAAGTTGATGAAGTATCAATTGTGTGAATCTGTCAAGAAATTTTTCTTTAAGAAGAGGCATTCAACCTCTTCCCTGATTGAAGTCTGACTTCTCAGGGTTTCTTGATTAAGTACAATGTCTTTGTTTTTACAGTCAAAGCCTGGGTTTGATGTCATTTTGGTTATATTTTCAAAGATTTCTTATGTTTAGTTTGAAATGGTCTTAGGCAAGTCTTCGAGTCTTTTTTATTAGCCTGTTAGGTGTATTTAGTGACTCCCTACCATCGGTAGTGGGCCAGAGATCAGTTCTCAGTCTTGTCTTGTTTTTCACTTTTTCCCCTTTTACTTGCTTTAAAGAAAAATAAAAAGAATTTATTTCAAGTTTCTTGTTTGAAGCATAAAAAAAAAGAATTGAAAAAGTTTTCATTTCTTAGTTTGGTTAAGAAGTTGGGTTGATTATTTTGTTTGTTAGGAAAAATAATTCTTTTCTTAAGTTCTTTACTAATTTCTTAGAACATTAAGTAGCTCATAGTCGAGCGAAATTTCATTTTAGGTTTTCCTTTAAAAGATATTAGAAAAAGTAGTTATGAAAATTTGGTTAAAGAGTTAGTTGCAAATATTTATTTGTCAAATAGAAGTAATTTTGGTTTTAGTTTCATTTTTTTCTCCTTCTTCATCTCTCAAAACACACCACTAGTTTCATTGTCATTTCCTTGACTTAAAACAAGCCATTTAAAATTAACGCTAATTTAAAATCAACTAGACTTTATGTTTGTAGGGTCAATCAACTAGTCTAGGTTAGAGCCTTGAATTAGGTTGGAGAGATAACTCTTCAAGGCTTACAGACAAACATTGGAGTCAGTGCTAGGGAGTGTAATGTTGGGTATGTGTTATATTTTCTGGAACCACATTATATTTAGGTGGTTTATCGACACATGGTTTCTTTGCCGATGGTTTTCTATTTCTGGTTAAGGAATTAGGGTTTTGGAATAATCCAGGTCATTGGGTTAGGGTTTTGGATGCCGTGGGATCCTATATGTATTTTGTATTGTAAACATTGTAACACAACGAATGAATATAAAAAATGCTGGTTTTCCCAATTTGGGTTTCCGGGGGAAAAATCTTTGTGTAATGTTTGTATTTGCCATTGTATCTTTTCTGTTCTTTTCTGAATATCTGTTTACAGTATATATCGTACAAGGTTAGGATTTACATTTGGTATCAAAGATTTATTGGCTTCAGGGGGACGCCTTTGTGGTCAAGGGTTTGGCTCGGGACTGTGATAAGCCTTGTTACAGTGGGAAATTTGTGGTGTTGTTTTTCAGGTGAAAAGAAATGGAAAGAATTTTGAAGATGGAGATTGAGAAGTTTAATGGGAAAAGTTTTGAGTTGTGGAAGCTCAAGATGGAATATCTGTTGGTGGATAGAGATCAATGGATCATGGTAGATCCAGGTACTGCACCCACAGGAACTTTTGCAGATGACTAGAAAAAGTTGGATCGGAAGGCAAAGAGCACAATCCGACTGTGTCTCTTCGATTCCGTATTACTGAATGTGTCAGAGGAAGCTACAACCAAGGATTTATGGGAAACTTTGGGGAAGTTGTATCAGTCTAAGTCCCTGGTAAATAAACTATTCCTGAGAAAGAAGTTGTATAACCTGAGGATGAGAGATGGAGACTCGGTGGCACATCATTTGAACGGCTTCAATACTTTGGTATGTTAGTTAGTATCTATTGATATTAAAATTTCAGATGAAGATAAATGTATCAGTTTGTTGTGTTCTTTGCCAGACTCATGGGATAGTCTAGTTGTGTCCATAGGTATTAATACAACTTATTTGAAGTTTGAAGAAGTGGTCTCATCCTTGTTGTCAGAGGAGATGAGTCGAAAGAATATTTAAGGACATAGCATAGATGCATTATTTGCAAGGGGATGTTCCCAGGAAATAAATAGATCTAGTTTCTCAAGTGGGAGATCTAAGTCTAAGGGTAGATCTAAATCTCCCAGAAAGTTTGTAATGGTATGTTGGAGATGTGGAAAAGAAGGGCACTATAAGAAGCAGTGTAGATCCAAAGCTGAGAAAAAGAAGAGATCTGAAGAATCTTCTTTTACAGAAGAAAAGAGCTCCAAGGAAGAAGGAGGAGATGTGTACTTGGCCTCTTCAAGCACACATGCATATCATGAGGCATGGTTTATTGACTCTGGTGCATCCTTTCATCTGACTCCCCACAAGGAGGGGTTCTACGAATATGAAAGGTATGATGGAGGTAATGTTTTCTTAGGTAATGATTCGACAACATGAATCATAGGAAGAGGAAGGGTCAAGTTGAGGCTCATATATGGAATGATTAGAACACTGCCCTGTGTTTTTCACATCCCAGGTATGGCCAGAAATTTGATTTCTATAAGAAAAATTGAAGATGCAGGGGTAAAAACAATATTTGAAAAGGGAACTTGCAGGATTGTTCGAAGATAAATGGTGTTGATGAAGGGAGTTTGGTTTGGAACTCTATATAAGCTTCTAGGAAGCACTATTAGTGATGGGTGTAATAGCTCCATTGTTCTTGATATTGGAGTTGAAGAAGAAAGAACTACTACAGTCTATGGCGAAAAGTTTATGTTGTGCCATCAAAGACTGGGGCATATCAGAGAGAAGGCGTCTTTGACTACTACACGGTAAAGGTATGGTTTAATGTATGTCTAACTCCTCTCTGGATTTTGATTTCTATGAACATTGTTTATATGGGAAGAATAATAGGGTAAGATTCCCCTCTGGTGCAACAAGGACAGAAGGAATTTTACAGCTAGTTCACAGTGATGTTTTTGGACCTGTGTCG
>CBVK0104131730.1:0-14557 GCA_900067695.1 Picea abies
TTTTGAACATGCCATTTGGCTTTCTTGTTCAGAGGCCATTCGTACCTCCAGTGTACTTTTTCCTCCTGCAGCATCTTCAATGTCAGTTGTCCCATTCTCTCTCTCATATTAGTGAGTTCCTTTTCAATCTCTGCTTTACTCATCTGCTGGTGGTCTCCTCTTCCACCATGCTCATGGCCTTGAGTAGCCATTTCCATCTTTCACCTACCCTCCTGGAAAGTGTATGGATCACTCTACGTCTGAGAGCATCTCCATGTCCTCCTACAACTCGCCTGGTTGTCTATCATTTGCTACACACCTTACAACAATCACCACAGAGCTTTAACACCCTACTTCTTTCACATGTTGTATACAGATGAATCTCTTCTTCTGATTCCACTTGATGTTACCAGAATTTCTCCCACCATCTCTCCTTTGTCTGTGAACAAAGTAACGGTCTCTTCTTTCTCTTTTGTCTGAAATCTACAGACAAAAATCTGCTCTGATACCACTTGATGGTATCAGAGTATTTTCTTTATCTACTCTGTCTCCCTCTACCCATAGTCTACAGACAGAAAGTGGCTCTGATACCACTTGATGCATCCCCCTACCTCAGCAGGGTTCTGCGACCTCCCGGTCTCTAGATCGATCTTCTTCTGAGTCGAAATGGCTCTTCGAACTACTGCTGGAACCCTTTGAATGAATCCACAGGTCCTTCATGAAAACTCACCCCGCACAACTTAACACCAAGCGTGAGCCTTACATCTCTATGTGACCACAACCTGGCCTTAGCACAAGCGCCTTTCACAACTCACGAGTTCGTGATTCGAAGACCCTCGAATCCTCCTTCTCCAAATGTCGATACCTGAGATGCGATATAGGTATGGATCCTCCTTGTTAGCACCTTCCACACATAACTACCGACTAGGGCTAAGTGCTAGCACTACTCGCAACTCACAACTTCATGAGTTGAAGTGTTGAACCTTCATGCTCCTCCTTTGCAAAATCCTGAAGCATGATAAGTCAGCGATGGGTTGACTCCTTTAGCACTACTCACAACTCGCGACTTCATGAGTTGGAGTGTTGAACCCTCATGCTCCTCCTTTGCAAAACCCTGACGCACGAAAGGTCAAAGATGGGTTGGCTCCTTCCAAGGTGATGTGTGTCCACCACCTGTCACCTGCTTCCACCTTTCTCTGGGTGTTTTTTGTTACACCACCTGTCAACCACGCGGTTCCCACCTAACAGATGTGCCATGTGTTCGCACGAGCCCTCAGTGCTTGGCACTTCGTGACTTCTGTAGTCAAAAAGAATTCTTTCAACCCCTGAACCCTCGATACACGATACCACGGAGAGGTTTTGATCCAACCGTTCTCCCATGGCTTGGATCCAATGGTTTGGATCTCCTTCCCTACTCCTCGCAACTTGGGACTTCGCAAAACCAAGAATTTGGTCTGCCCTCCAAACTCATGAACCCCAAATTCGCAAAATGATCCAAATCTCTAGCACCTATCCTCCAAAATGGATGGTCCTGATGCTTTTGGGACTTGACGAGTCCTCTTCCTTCTGTTGTTACGAGGTTTAAACCTCGTGCACCTTTTCTAGAGCCAATGACTCATGACAACTTGACACTTCTCCCTCGAAGTTTCTACCATTCGTTCTACCCTTCTGTGCGGCTTCCCAGGGATTAAAGCCCACGCACCTTCTTCTATATCCGATGGCTATCGGTCCTTTGTGCTAGATCTGATGTCACAGATCCTTTTTCCTGTGCACCTCCTAGGGACTAAACCCCGTGCATGTATCCTTGATCTAGTGGCTCTCAGGCCTCTGCACTCCAGATTTGACGACTGGCACAATTTCATGATCTTGGCGATTGCAGGTATGGGGTGCAGCCTCCTCTGCTCCTCCAACTTCTGATTCTTGAATATGTGGATATCCAAGGGTTTAAACCCTGTGTTCCTTCACTTGATCCAATGGTTGTCAGGTATTGGTGCTAGATATGGCAATTCAAATCTATCTTCCTTGCATGCTCTCCTCCTGCTGCCTAGACGTAGATTCAACGGTCCAGATCTTTCTTCTCAATGCTAATCCAATGACAGATATGCTCTTCCTCTTGAGCTTTCTTGGCTTTTTGACTTAGAAGATTTTCCAAGTATCGAAGGTCTCGACCTTCGAGTCTTCCTTCTACCAGCCCGATTCTTTTGGGTCTCATCTATGTTATAGAAATGCTATCGCTTCTGAGCTTCATGCTCTCGGAGGTTACTCCTGCGCACACTTTACATTCGAGGATCTTGAATAACTCAGATCCGAGAAGTTTTCTAGAGAAGGAAACTTCTTACGCCCACCTGGCATTCTTATGCTCGATGCACACCTTGCAGAGCCTACAGAGTATTGAGCAACCCTGTGAGTGTTTTCTCTTCGACACTTCCCTTCTTTTTTTTCAGAACTCGAAATAGAGTTCTCTAGTGCACTCTATGCACTCGCTCGATGCCCTCTTGGTAGAGATCTATAGAACCTTTAGTAGTTCTTTCTTCCCTAAACTCGAGACATAGTTCCTTCCTGTGCACTCCTTGCACCTTTGCTGATGAAGGTTCAATGCTATCCCTCTTGAGCTTTCCTAAGGTCGTCTCACCTCTGTCAATGGGCACTTTGCGGACTATGTGCACTCCTTGCACTTGGAAAATCAAAGATGAGAAGAAATTGAAACTTATGAAATACTTCACCAGTTATGTATTCAACAAAATGCATAAAAACATGCAAACACATACAGACAATTCATGGTAGGAAAAACTTCTCTTCTATTAATTCAGAAATGCCTATACAAGGTGTTTACAAAGGCTGGACTGTAACAAGTCTTAGCTCTCTCTCGAGACCTCTCTTCTCTGGTCTCTCCTCCTATCTCTCTACTCTAATTTCTTTTATTACAAAATAAGGACTCCCATGAGCTTATCCTCAACCACTGTCTTTGATCTATTGCTATCACAGAGTGGCTCCTATGGCTACATTACATAAATGGATGCCCAGTCCTGACTATGTCCTAGGCTTGCTGTAGAAAAACATTAAAGGAAACATCAACCACTACCTGTACAAAGGCGTGGTCTGGAATTAAAATCCTTACAACATTTATTGAAATTTTGAATTTCAAAATTGAAAGGGCTGCACCTCTCCCTTCATTAAATGTGTGCTGGATGTGTTGGTTGGCTGGCACGCTGCTGACATGGAGCGATGGTCCTGCATCAATTTTGGCTCCTATCATCCTGTAAATTCTATTAGAATGATTGGTCAAGAGTAATGGAACTCGGTTCCATTTTACTACGCATCTCTACAGTCTATCAAAAATTTTGTTCAGCAGGCATGGTTCCCAACTGAGCATTAACCCTTTCACGCACTGTGAAACTACTACAATAACGCCTACTAGTGCTTCTTCTTTGCATAATTTCCTCAATAGTTTTCAAGCCATCAACTTGCTAGAAAAAATTTTCTCATTATCATTGATATATTTTATGACAATGCCTCTATTGCCTCGACTGGTGCCAAACTATGCTTTCACCATCTCTGTGATATCTTTCTCATGCACCTTGTTATCCAGGGATTCCTTTGGCTATGCATTGACTGTTGTTAGTCCTGTGATCTTGGAAATAAATGCCACATCTATCTGTACCAGCTAATCCATCCACAGGATGACTCCATGTACATAGGCGAATATTTGTTTGACATAGAGCCCGACGTTCTTACCACGTGTGAAATGCGGTATATCTAGTAGGTGCATGATGTATGAGTTATAGAGCCTCATTATCCATTGTGCGAGCTCTATTATGGGTTTGTTGAGGGGTCCAAATTCCCCTATGTTTATTAAATAAGTTTCCTCAACCAAATATGTGAATTTATCTGCATCGCGCACATCATGGTCTACGTACTTGAGTTCTGGTACCTTCCCCAACATATCATCCATAGTAATCATTGCATCTCATAGATATGGGAGTGTAACCTCCATGGTGTCTTGCACCTTTATTTTATGTCCAATAGAATATGGGCCTACCTCTTTTTTGTCTGTGTCCTCTTCTTCCCTTTCAGACTCCAACTGATTGGTGATATCTTTGACCAACACTTCCTTGTGTTCATGGGACTATCGTGGTCCTATTGTTTTGTTGGGCTTCGTAGGCATCTCAGGATTAGGATTCGAAATACCATTTTGAGCCTCAGAACTCTACCTTATTTCGCTTTACTATGTTGTCCATGTCTCTTCCTTGACCCATGTCGGGATGATTGATTGTGTGTCTAAGGTGGTAACATCTTCCAACTAAACCACGTTCTCAGGCGTGACAAATTTTAAGAGTTAGTAGGTCAATTATCCCTATACAATTTTAGTTGACTACTGTTGATCATTCCTTTTAGTTCTTTTAGTTGAAAATCTTGTATCTATATAGATTCCCTCATCTGTGACAATATTTACTTCATATGGTCCTATCCAATGCATCCTAAACTTACTAGGATGTTCGAAACATTTACTGGCATAGAGTAGGACTAGGTCTCCCTCCTTAAAACTATTCTTCTTAATATGTCTGTCATGTCAGTATTTGTATCTTTCTTTCTACACTTCCTGGTGAAATACTGTCAGAATCCTTTCCTCTTCCATTTCCATTAGTTGACTTAACCTTTCCTTTACTATGCCACTTTCTATCATGTTGGTAATTGTTGTTATGTGCAGACTGGGTACCATAAATTCCAATGGTACTACTTCTTCCTATCCATACACCAATCTAAATGTTGTATGTCCTGTCAACTTCTTACATGTGGTTCTATATTCCCATAGTACTATTGGTATTTTAGAGTCCCAATCATCTCTGTTGACATTGCATATCTTTGTGAGAGCATTTTCCAAGATATTATTGAAAGCTGGTACTATTCCATTTTCCTGAGAGTGTTGTGGTGTACGCTTTTGGTGATAGAATTCAAACTCCTCAGTCATATCCATGATTGTATTGTTGATAAAGTGAGTTCCTTGGTAAGTCATCAAAATACTTGGAAATCCAAATCTAGTGATCACTTTCTCAAACAAGAAGTATGTTGTTGTCTCGGCACTACAGTCTATGACTGGTGTTGCTTCTTCCCATCTTGTTAATTATTTTGTCACAGTAATGATGTACCTAGCTTCCGACCTTCTTGATGGTGGATTAATTGGTCCAAAAAAGTCTATATCCCATTTTTCAAATACCTCCAGATCCACTTGTGGTCTCAGAGGCATCTTGTCTCTTCTGTTAGGTTTTCTAACCCTCTGACAAACATCACATTTCAGGAAATGTTCCTTAGCATCTTTATGGATTGTTGGCCACCATAATCATGCATGCAATATCTTCTGCATGGTAGATTTTCTTGCATATTTTCCTCCAGCTATACCTTCATGAGATTCTGCTAAAATTCTAGGACTTTCATGTTCTAATACACACATTCTCAAAATGTTATCTGTGCCCATTTTGTATAAATGTCTTGCAATCGGTTGATAGTCTGCAACTATGACTACTAGATTTTTCTTTTGCGCAGTGCTAAATTATTTTGGCATAATCCATGTACTTAAGTATTCAATGATATGAACAAAGTATTCATCAACTACCTACACTGAAAATAGTTGTGCATCAAGGAGTTTGTCTTCCAAGTTAGTAGGTTCTTGTCCATTAGTTACCCTTGACAAGTGATTAGGTCTTGCATTCAACTTCCCTAGTTTGACTATCAGTTTGAAATCAAATTCTTGGAATAAAATAGCCATCTACAGATCCTCCCCCCCAACACTAGATTGTTGACTAAATATTTGAGGGTAGAATGGTTTTTGAAAATTTTAAAGTGCTTCCCCAGTAAGTAGTGCCTAAACTTTTGAAGTGCATATACCATAGCTAAGCCTTATCTTTTTGTGGTGTTGTAATTCTTCTATGATTCTGACCATTTTCTTCTTGAAAAGGATATAGGATGGTGTTACACATTATTTTGGTCACTCTGGTGATGTCTCTACAAGTGATGTATTTAGGCTCCCACAAGGACTTTTTGCCTGAGAAAAGTGGTTGTTTTCTTCTTCCAAAAAACACATTTTTAAGATGAGTTCGACGGCTGCCTATGTTATAAGGTGTTAAAATCCTTCATTCTCGTAGGAAACCCACACTTAGGGTGCAAACTATTCGCAGTCTGCTCTATAGGCAGGGTGTGAACCTGTTTCAAAGCTTGGAAAAGAGAAGAGGTCATGAAGGTTCTAGAAGGGAATCTTCTAGAAAATGAGTTGGCATTCACATGGTTGGCATCCTACTGACTTCTTAGATTTAGTGGGACCATCCTCATCCATTTAACCATCTCTCCTTCTCCTATTTATTGAAAGGTTTCTCATGGAAAAGGTTAAGCAAGATTGAAAGAAGAATTGGTGAAAGAATGGTGTGAAGAACCCTGTTCAGACATAAGCTTGAAGACTCTATTTGGTCAATCAAGTTGTATTGGATATTCTTCATGCAAATGTAGAGAAAGTGTGTGTGTTGGAACTAAGGGTCACTAAAAGGAAGCTTGCAACATCAAGGCAATCTAGTTGTATCTTCTAATTTCATTTAATATAATACAACGGCATGTCCCTTTCCCATAAAATCACTTTTATTTTATTGCGTAACTCCTTGATCATATGCATAGGTTGACATTGAATATACTTTGCTATCTTCATTTTGGTTGGTTTTTGTTTTCTTGGACCCGATTTCACAAGAGCACCGGAGCGAAGCGGGAACAACATATACCTAAGGAAGTGATATAAGGTATGTCACTCATTCCTTCTTATTGGTAGATTCAATGACTGCAACTTAGGGAAAGAGTCATGTCCTATCCTGTTTTTTTCTAGATCCAGGTGGATCTATGGAGATCTGTTAGTGTCCGCACCTACCCATTTATCCGATAACAAAATTGGCGAATCCACTGGGGATATTTTTTGTGTCTCTATGGCAACCTCATTAAAAAATGAAACAGAGGTATTTGAGCATGATTTTCTAATTTCAAGATCGTTAAAAAATAAAACTGGACTTGAGCATGGTTTTCTGATTTCAAGCTCTTTAAAAATGAAACCACTTACAAGGATAGTTTTTTTGTCTCTTTGGAAACCTTGTTAAAAAATGAAACAGAGGTTACGAGCATAGTTCTTGTTTCTATGTCAAGCTCGTTAAAAAATGAAATAATTTTCCCCCTCTCTATTTGAGTCAAGTCCTTTGTCTTGTATTTGAAGATTCATTTCATTCACCTTTGCAGATGGATGAAATGAAGCTAGGGGGGCATTTGGCTTCGGCCTCTGGACTTCATGCTGAATTTAAACTGCTAGCTTCTTAAGCTGGGGGCTAAGTACTAACCATCCCTGTGTTATGCATTGGGAAGTAGAAAGCATAGTTTTCTATGGCTCAAGCTTGTGTAAAAATGAAACCACTTACCTCAAGCATAGTTTCCTCTAGTTCAAGCTTGCGTAAAAAATGAAACTAGGTCCAAGCATAGTTTTGTTTTGTTTTAAAGCTTGCGTAAAAATGAAAACAATCCTAAGCTTAGTCTTTGTTCTTTCTCATGCTCGTAAATACATGAGAATAAGTTACTGAGCTTAGTCTTTGTTCTTTCTCATGCTTGTAAATCAATGAGAATGTAACCGAGTATACTTTTATTACTTTTTCGAACTCGTAAAGGTTATACGAAAAAGGAACCCCCATGGAGTTCCCTTTAAGCTCTTTTTAGACTCTCAAAAAATGAAAATATTGTCGAGCGATCTTGTTATTTTCATGCTCGTTAAAGTATTTGAAGAAAATGTTCGACGGGCGATAGTTTATCACTTTTTCAGTCTCGTCGAACTCTTTTACAAAAAAGGAACTGGGAGAGTTCTCTTTAAGTGTTTTTCAGAATCTCAAAACATGAAAAACCCCCGAGTTTTCTATCCTTGGACTCGTTAAACAAACATCGAAAGACCCACAATGGGACCGAACCACTCCTTCCTAGGGTTCGTTAAATATACTCCAAGGGACTTATCCGAAGGATGAGCTTACATCAACAGATATATGTTATCCTCCTCAAGCTTGTGTAAAAATAAAGAGGTACTCACTAGAAATGGTGGGGGAAATTTTGGGAAAGGGATATGTTTTCGTATGCATATTAATGGCAGTAAGCATTTCTCTTGAACATGACACCCCCTATTTTTCATTTGAATATGGGTTGGGAAATCCATTTGTCTCTCATTTGACTTTCTACAAGGTCATATCTTGGGTCGTCTTTGACTCAATGCTGCCAAGTCCTTGTTCATGTCGTTCATATGTTCAAGAGAAGTTCACACGAGCCCTCTATTGAGTCAGCCATCTGAAGTTGTCCATTCTTACTATGTCGGCCTTCCCTATGTCCCTTTCAACCCATATTCATACTTTGTTTCACCCTCAAAATCTATTACTTATTTCGTGTCATTTATGGGGGATACATCAAGGCCCTCCTGTGATGAGTCTTGTTCTGTAGACTCCAATTCATTATCCAGAAATGAGACTTAGAAATCATTTAGTACCTTGGAACCTATATTCCTTAATGGCAGGTCTCTTCTCTTTCAACAGGGGTTTCACATCATTGATCCCTGATCGAGAGATTTCACCGAGTGCTCGACTTCAACTAATTCATTCGCATTCATTCGGATTGTACTTTGATACCTTGGGAGTCAT
The DNA here is from genome assembly GCA_900067695.1 of Picea abies. NCBI lineage: Eukaryota > Viridiplantae > Streptophyta > Pinopsida > Pinales > Pinaceae > Picea > Picea abies. Next base: position 8,670 of record CBVK0104131730.1, read on the forward strand.
TGACATCAATGGTGATTTCCCTCGTACTTGTTAATGGTTTTCATCAATGACCGGTAATCAAGTGGTTTCTACCATGTTCGACTTCAGCACATGTAATCACATGGCTAGATTCGTACTTTTAGGTGACGGGATTGAAGACCTTGGGTTTCATCTTTTTTATCCAGGTTACGATGGAGTATGTATCATTTGTATCAGCACATATATCCACTTTGTATTTCACATGGATATGTAATTATTCAAGTCCTCTCACATAGATCCAAAGTGTATTCCTGGTGGCTATGTAGCATTTTGACGACATGGATCCACGGTGTATGATTGGTGGCCATGTCCTACGTTTATGATTCCATTCATTTGTGATATGAGCATGGGAATGCCTACCTCATAATTGGTATTATATTCTGTAGATGCTTGGTTGTTTACAAGTTTTCGATTAGGTGTGCTCCTTGTTTCTAACACACACATAGATTTTACAAAGTATTTCGGTTGTCACAAGTTCCAGCCTCATACTTTGGGGGGCATTTTGTTACATATTATTTTTGTCACTCTAGTGATATCTCTACAAGTGATTTATTCAGGCTCCCACAAGGACTTTTTGCCTAAGAAAAGTGGTTGTTGTCTTCTTCCAAAAAACACATTTTTAAGATGAGTTCGTAGGATGCCTATGTTATTATGTGTGAAAATCCTTCATTCTCACAGGCAACCCACACTTAGGGTGTGAATTGTTTGCAGTCTGCTCTATAGGTAGGGTGCGAACCTGTTTCAAAGCTTGGAAAAGTGAAGAGGTCATGAAGGTTATAGAAGGGATTCTTCTAGAAAATGAGTTGGCATTCACATGGTTGGCATCCTACTGAGTTCTCAGATTTAGTGGGATCATCCTCATCCATTTAATCATCCCTCCTTCTCCTATATATTGAAATGTTTCTCATGGAAAAGGTTAAGCAAGATTGAATGAAGAATTGGTGAAAGAATGGTGTGAAGAACCCTATTTGGACAGAAGCTTGAAGACTCTATTTGGTCTATCAAGTTGTATTGGATATTCTTCATGAAAATGTAGAGCAAGTGTGTGTGTTGGAACTAAGGGTCACTGAAAGGAAGATTGCGACATCAAGGCAATCTGGTTGTATCTTCTACTTTCATTTAATATAATACAATGACATGTCCCTTTCCCATAAAATCACTTTTATTTTATCGCATAACTCCTTGATCATATGCATAGGTTGACATTGAATATACTTTGCTACTTCACTTTGATTGGTTTGTGTTGTCTTGGACCCAATTTCACAAGAGCACCGGAGCGAAGTGGGAACAACATAGACCTAAGGAAACGATATAAAGGTATGTCAATCATTCCTTCTTATTGGTAGATTCAATGACTGCAACTTAGGGAAAGAGTCATGTCCTATCCTATTTTGTTCTAGATCTAGGTGGATCTAGGGAGATCTTTTAGTGTCCACACCTACCGATTTATCCAATAACAGATGGTCTAATTCCCCTACTTCTAGTGTGCCAAAATTGCGCCAAGTGTTATGTCTGAAGCATCTACGTGCACATGAAATGTATTTTACCAATATGGGAATACTAGGATAGGTGTTGTGACCATATTTTCTTGTAAGGTGTCCAACCCTTGTTGACAATATTCATTCCACTGAAATCTGATATCCTTATTTAACAATTTTTCCATTGGCGTAGTAATCTGTGCATACCCCTTTATAAATTTTCTATAATAGCTTGTATGTCCTAGTGTTTCTCTCAAATGGTGCATTGACTTTGGTGGTGGTAAGATCACACTGACTGCAATCTTAGCAGGATCCACTAATAAACCTTGTTTAAACACTATATGTCCCAACAATATTCCAAAAGGTGTCCCAAAAATGCATTTCTTGAGATTCAATGATATTTGACATTGTGTGCATCTTTCCAACATGAGCCTTAACACTTCTACATGATCTTTTAACATACTACCTACAGTCCATTCATCCAAATATACTTCTATAAACTAATGTATGAATTCCTTAAAATAAGCTATGAATACTCTTGAAAATATGACCAGTGCATTATTCAGCCTAAATGGCATGACTATATATTGGTAGGATCCCCATTATGTAGAAAAAGTAGTCTTATGCCTGTCCTATGGAGCTATTTTGATATGATGGTAGCATGTGAATCCATCTGTCAATGAATATGCTTCCTCTCCTCCCAAATTCTCTAAGACCTCATCTTTGAAAGGGGTAGGGAAAGGGTCATGTAAGATGGCATTATTCAATTTCCTCAAATCTACAACTATCCTTATCCCCCTTGTTTCTTTTCTTGGACTACCATAGGAATTATCCATTCTGATTCCTGTATTGGTTCTATGATACCAACTTCCAACATTATGTCAATTTCTTCTTTCACTTTCTTCTTATATACTGGATTCAATCTATAAGGTCTCTTCTTGACAGGTCTTGCCTTAGGCTTGAGAGGTATCTTAATCTCGCCTAGATCCCCTTCTATTCATTTCATCTCTGTAAAGGTCATTGGGAACATGTCATTGTATTCGTGCAATAACTTTGTTATTCTTTCTACTGTTTGTTCATCCCAATAATCTCCAATACTTTTCATTTTAGGATTTTCATTCGTCCCAATGTGAACGTTATTAACCTTGATTGGTGAAACAAATAATTCAGACTCTAGATATGGACCTTCCACTTCTCTTTCTCCCTCAATATTTGTAATCTGAATGTTGCATGGATCATCTTCATTTGGTGCTTCCTCTTCCACATGATAACATGAGAGTAACTCTTTGACCATATGTTTGTTTTTTGTTGATATTTTGTCATGGTTTCAACTTCTGGTTCATCAGTAAATATCATTCATTGTATCAATTTTATTGATGAATCCATGTTGGGGTTCTCATGTTCAAATGAGAAGGTTACTACGGAATTATTTTGTAAGCATGTCCATTATGTAGTACCTCTGTGCATCTCTTGGTCTATATACTAGTTCCCTGGAATTCCTTCCAATGTATGGATAAAGTGATGGGGCCATTCCTCTGTTGGTGTCATCCTCCACTATGTTATGCACTTCTCTAAGTGTTCAACCGGTTTTCCTTGTCCATCATACTTCTGTAGTTTATTTCTCCCTTGATCTGCACCAAATCTAATGCACAATAGTTGTTTACACTAATACCAATCCTGAATGGTTTCTTTGTGTGCATGCCACCATCTTGCAGGTGTAGCCTTGAGTGAAATATCTAGGGATAAGATCCTTTGATTTTCTAATACTTCCTCTTCATACTTTGTCAAAAATTCTTCTAGGTAATTTACCCCATAAAAGCTAGGAGGTTCTCTTACCTTTGTACCAACCCATATGACTACGCAATCTATTCTAGCACAAATTCTTGTAGAAGATTCATGTAACCTCTATTGTGAATTCTCCAAACCTGTATTTGAATCAGAAGCATATGATGTAATGCTTCTCCATCTAGGTACCCTATCTTTAGTTGGGTTAACATAACTTTCTTCTCACACGATGGTTTTGTACTAGTTTATTTATTCTAGGACCAAACAAGTGGGTTCTACAAACATTTCTCCTTCTAAAGAATCTAATGGTGCAATGACTCTATATTCACCTGATTCAAATGTCATTTTCCTTGTCTTTAGGTTGATTATGGCCTGGTTATCAAATTACCAATCCAATCCAAGCAATGTTGGGTAAGGTGTTGTACCATCTACTATCTCTATTACTTCAAAATCTGCCATAGTGCGCACTCCATCCAAATCTACTGTCACACCTTTAAGCCTTCCAATTGGTAACACTATGTGTTTATTTGCTAATTTCAACTAGATAGGTGAATAGCCTAGTGTGGTTTCTCTCATATACTCCCATGTCTTCTTAGGTAATACATTTACTTCAGAGCCTAAGTCCAGTATAATATCTCCCATATTGAAATCTCCAATGTTGGCATTTAGAGGATTGATTGTTTTCTATTCTAACTTCCCTTCCTCCTTTGTGTTACATCTTTCTAGCATATTTTGTAAAACCTTAACAGATGATGGATCATTCAATAGCTTAAAACATGACTGTAGAATTTTTTTTATGGTACTTACTTGCTCTAAAGGTATTTCTTTACTGGTATGGTCCATTGAAGAGGGAATTTTGTACATTGGTGAGTTCTGAGTTTGTTGTGCAGCTGATGTAGACACAACATTTTTCTTGACAAACTCATGTCTTTCCTCCTTGAATGTTAACTTTTATTTTTGTGCATAAAACTACTCTTGTGGTTCAATATTCTTCTTCACCCATTGGTATTGTGTTGGATCTTGTTTTACTGCGTCAGTTCTTGTATTGGCTCCTCCTCAAGTGACTATATTGATGTTTCTTCCATCCTCCCTAGCTTCTGCAAAGATCCACTAGACATTATGTCTTGAAGTTGATTCCAAATGAAAAGGTCTCCTTGGTATATATAGGAGACTAGGAGGTACAATTACAACTAATGGACCCAAGATGACATAAATAAAATAAAAATACTAATGAAATATTCCCCAATTAATGGGTAATGTGCCACAAATTAGGGCTTAACATATTTGTAAAGGACCAAGCAATGTCTACGTGTTAAAATTCAAATCACTAACTTATTGAAAATATTCACCCACTATCACTTCTTGCACATAACATCACCACATACTCTAAATAGTTTTTGTTAGATACTTGAAATAATAGTATGCTCTTCTCCTCGCACCCATAAGAGACATGGGAGAATCAAAATGGATTCATTTGTTTAGTAAAAATCTTTTTGTCACACCACTTTTAAACAACGAGGTTGGCCATGACCCCAACTTCACATCCTACTTTCACATCCTGAAAGTAACCATAAACAACACATATTTAATCTCCATAGGAGGAACAGAAAATAAAATTGTATTCTATGTTACAATTTTGGGGATAGGCATCCAAATAACTCCCCATCATCATTTTTCATTGAAACTAAGAAGTTGCGATATAGGTTACCAAAATGCTCCAAAACAAGCATTCCTACACAATAAGGTAGGGAGACACATGTGAAGGGTCAAAGGATGAGTTCTATTTGTTCTGTGAATGCCTCCTTGGGTCACCCAACCCTTGGAAAGCATCCACCCTGTGACCCATTTCTTAGGCCTAAAATTTGAATGTCGTGCTTGATCTAGGTATCTTAGTGGCCAATTATAGGTTTTATCCATCCAGGTGGTAGTTGTGGGATGCAATCACACCTCAATCATATTTTGAATGGTTGTTGGGAAATATCACAAGTACTTTTAGGATATGCCCCCTTCACTCAATATTCCAACCAAGTACTTGACCATATATGCCCACCAAGTTACCCTCTGATATCCCAGCCAACCACAACATGTCTTTTCATTTTTAGTGTTCTTCTGACAACATTGTGGAAGATTCCATTCATTTAAGGTTATTTCAATGAACCATCACTATTCCATCTGTCAAATGATATGTGGATGAGAAATCATTGTCTCATACGACCTTTGAATCCTTAACCAAATCCTTCCTATCATTATTTTAGTTACATGTACGTCATGACACCGGTTTGGAAATTCTTTCCAAATTCAAACAAACCACCATTGTCCATATAGTTGACCATATTCATGAATGGCTTTGACACAAAAGTATCTATAAGGATGATACTACTCCCCAACAACGACTAGTCTGGTTCCTCAAATCCCTAGTCCTTGTTAATGTTAAGCCCTAATATTGGATCATTACCCCTTAATTGGGGCATATTATATTAGTAATGCTATTTTATTTATGTCAGCATTAAGCCATTAGTTGTAATTATACTTCCTAGTCTCCTATATATACCAAGGAGACATTTTCATTTTGAATCATCTTGTACTTGAACATTTAAGTGGGGTAAA
>CBVK0104131731.1:0-12302 GCA_900067695.1 Picea abies
TCTGAGGTTTTTCTATGCTATATTGATATTTGGTTCTTAACAGTTAACACCAAATATGTGGCCATAACTTTCCATCAAACTGAAGATGAAGCTATAACAAAGGCTCAACAATTTGACCTCATTTCTTCCCAGTCAAGATACCTTTACTTCATTCTCCCAGATCCTCCTTGTCCTTTATCTTTTGGTTAAGACAAACCTAGATCCTCCCACACTACCAATGGATTGATTGGGTCCATGTCCCATACTCACCCACATGCTCAATCGATACCCACATTTTGGGCAAATCAATACCAACCACCATATGGGGGACACCCATACTACCCTCCCCCACCACTTCAACCACCATTTATGGTACCTCCTTATCTCACCATGGGAACACATGTACCTGCACACCCCACCAACCTCGTGAAAGTACCACATCCCGACCCACCGCCAACCACATCATATAATCCCAGAAATAGTGGGGCCACCTCCACTTCATATAATCAATATGGACCTCCCTAAGGTAACCCATACTACCCCTTCCGTGGTCCCCCTCAACCTACTGCTCCACCACATGGAAAACATAAAGGAGTAAATTTTATCCAACCCTCTACTATTCAACAAGTTCATGCTTTTAAACAACTGAATACCTCCAATCCCCCTCATCAACCTAACAACAACTGGAAAAATAGAAAGAATAGAAACCAAGGCCAGGGAGAAACCCTCAACAACAAAATCCCCAAGATGGGGAAAATCAGAATCAGGCTAACTAAAACCCTCAAGGGGGAAATAACAATGGTTCACCACACCAAGGGATAAACAACAATATTCAAAAAAAATTCCCTTTTGCATTATGTGGTGAATATAGACACTACACACACCATTTCTCTGAGATCATTGATTACAAACGAATGAAGAAATCCATGAATCCACCATGACCTCCCACGCCTCAAGGAAAAAAGCAGGTACCACCTAACTACCTACCTCCCCCACCACCTGTAGTCTTAAAAACCCGATTCCCCACCAATAAGTCATTAAAACACAACTAAATACTTCCCTTCACACACAATATATGAGATAGTTCCCTCAACCAGGCCAACCTCAACCTGATAAATCAATAGACCGCAACATCCTCCTCATGACTGAGGAGGAAATTCTCTTACAAACTAGTAACCACCAATACGGGTTCCCTCCTGACCCTTCCCCAACGACGGTAGAGTCCCCTCAATTTCCAACAAGACAACATTTGACAATACCTCATCCTAATATTGAAGCCACCACCTGTATTCTTCATGCACCACTGCATAGGAATCTTCATAACCCTCATGCAAGGGTTTCACACAGCTACAACCTTGTTGACGATATAGCACATTCACCAACTACCATGTTATTACTAGAGGTTCTAAAGACTTTCCCTTCCAAAAGAAAGGATTTTCTTTCACAATTGGGGGTAGTAGACCTTGCAGACACATGTCTAATCACTTTATACTTAGACAAATCAGATGCATTCCTTCCATTGCTAGTCACTTTCAAAATTCCTGTCAAGATCAAGAACACCAACGTCCATCTCTATATCATTGATGAAGGGGTGTCTACTTGCATCATGTCCAAAAACGTGTGGAAACAACTTGGATCAACCAATTTTGTTCCCTCAACCATCATCGCCATAGCCTATGATGGTCGACCATCCTAACCAGAAGGCCTCTATCAAAATGCCCCAGTAGATATCATGGGAAAAACCATCCTTATTTACATTGAGGTCATCAATTCCCAATTGGATTACAATATCCTATTCAGACGCAACTACTTGTATTCCATGAAATTTGTATCCTCCTCTGTATTTCCTACCATATTCTTCCCCCATAACGGGAATATTTTCACTATTGATCTGTTAACCCACTACGAGCCCAATCAGTCAGAGCACATAGATAACATCCTCCCACTCATCAACACTAGTTTTGAACCTTATCCAATTCTCGAGGTTGGACTAGGAATCTTTCATGACACATCATTGACGAGTTCATAACAAGGGAATCCCCCTTCCCCCCGACCCTAAGCAAAACCCAATTTTGTGTCGTTATCTCAGGTGGAGTGGAAATTCTCGAAGACCCTCCCCTTGGAATATCATTGAGCCACACCTCCACTCATACTCCTACACCACTAGTACCCCTTCAATAACACTTCTTAACATCCTCTTGGGAGGAATCACCTATTCTAGAAAGCCCGCCAATGATGGATCAAATCCCTATTTGGGAAATGGTCCCACAAAACATCATCCAAATACCTTTATTTTATCCCCCCCAGAGTAAAAACATACTAGGTCCCTGCTACCCTCACCTTACCAAATATGGTGATAGCTGATCTAAAAACGAGTGTGTACTTACTCTACACAAGTTTTCAATTGAGAATCGTTTTCTGATGAAGTATTTGCATAAGGATTAAAGGACATATGAATTCATGATTAACCATGCTTTTGAACTAGAATACACGACATACATGAACTCAAATGGAATAAAGAACATGAAAAGACAAGAGAGAGACAACCGATGTTGGTAACAGAGTTCACCCCTCCTGAGCTACGCCTCCGGACCTGCTTCAATTGGAATACGGATTGCTTTCATTCCTTCTTCAAAAGATGTTGGGACCTTTTCATAAGTGATTACATAAGAGAATCCTTCTCCTTCAATGAGGATTCAAGAAGACTGCTCACACTCATATCTCTCCATACATCAAGAAGGATAATTCCTTACATGAATAAGTCTCTCAATGATTAGGAGTACTAGCATTATGTCTTTCTAACTCCACTCATTAATTCTTCATTACTCTCCCCCCTTACATAGGGCTCACATAAGACATTATATAGTTTTTCTTTACTCTCTCTTAAGAAAGAGCATTAATTCCTAGATCCACAATAATAGGATTTAATTACAAAAGAGGAAAAACAATATCCATAAAAGTAGGATTTCAAACTATCATAAGCACATAATGGGAAAAGTCTCAAAACCACCCAAAGACTCTTCAACCATTCCCTTGATTCTCTCAACCTATAATTGAGAATAACGGAAAATTGGTGTGAGGTGGTTTCTCACATAAAAACCAATTTCCAAAATTATAATTTAATGATAAATACGTGAGTCTAATTTCCCTCACATGTATTAATCATTTTACATCAATAATGAATGAGTTTTTCCAAAATCTCACAAAGCATAATTAAATGAATGAGAATCTCATAAAAACATAAGAATGCATGAGACATTTTCTCACAAAGCATCAATAAAGTGCATGAGAAAATAAAACTCATAACTCATAAGTTCACCCTTTCACCACTTTGTCACCAACTTCAAAGCAACTTGGTTAACAAAGTAAAGTTCCTTCCATGTGTGGAGATCCGCCTGGATCAGGATTCCCCACAAAATAAACTTTTGGTCTCCAAAAGTATCAATTTTATCTCTATGCATATGTCAAAGGTACATTCCTTCAAGACTCCTTCTCCTACGTACTTTGGAATCAGAATGTAAACCAACACTTGCAACTGCTACAAAGCAAATATATGGAAAATGGAACACCTCTATCTCCTTCACCTCTGTTCTTCGGAGCTGAAATGTCAAAGCCCACATCTGCATGAATTTGCAACCTGTATTTGATGACCTGTACTTCAATCTTTGGAGTACCTTACTTTCCAAGAGTTTATAAATACACTCTTGGGTCAAGTTTACAATGAATCATGAAAATGACTTGGGCAAATTGTGTTGGATTACTAAGAGGGGGGGTGAATCAGTAATAGAACAATTTAATCCTTTTTAACCATACAATCCAAGTGTTATATTAATGTAGCATTATCATCCAATAACTGCACAGTAAAAAAGAAATGAACAAATGAACAATCATACACATACACAGTACACCAATGATTTACGTGGAAACCCAAAGCGGGAGAAAAACACATAATGTTTTTTCTTATATGTCTTGAAGAATTACATTCATTGGAAGCACCAACTTCCATTGTTTTCCAACTGCAACTGGAAGGAGGCTCCAACCCCCTAGTTTTTCAGGATTCAACCTAAGGGAAGCTCCAACTCCCCAATTATCTGGCTACAACCAGAAGGGGGTTACAAACCCCTATGTTCTCTAGCTACAACCAGAAGATGGTTACAACCACCTGTCCTTGCCCCATCCAACTGCCCTAACATATAAGTAGAATGATGGAACCATTGTCACACTAATAGTTTGAGATATATTGTTGCAAAACTATACCAATAAACATGTACCAAACAACCTGTACCAATAAACCTGGACCATGCATCAACCCGTAATCAACTTGTACTAGAAACAAGTGCATCAACCATGCACCAACTTGTACCAAACAACCGGTAATCAACCTATATAATAAAAAAGTGCATCTAACCATGTACCAAGTATGTACCAATCATGTGTCAACTACTCATCAACTATGACTCATCAATATGTACCAATATCATCAACTATACACCTCATGTATGGGCCAACTCATCAACTACTTGTCTCAACCATGTACCCAACATATAACTCTGTAATAGATCTGGTGTATATGATCACATACCGACAAACCTTCCTTAACTTTAACAAGAAGAGACTATCATTTTCATCAAACTTTTCTTTAGTCTCACGTGACTAGTTTTGGATAAGTCAACAACCCAAACTTGAAATAATCATAACTATGTACCTGTAATGAATAAAGATCTAAAAATTGTACACAATGTTCTTTAATGTGTTTTATTAAATTCCTCTGGGTTTCACTACTTGGAACCTCTTAGAAAAGAAGTTATAGCAAAAATGGCATACATTTTTGAATTATGGCTTATTCTAGAGAGTGAACTTGTAGAGCGTGCCTTGCACAAAATATTTGTTGTATGGATCTGAAAATTTTACAAAGAATAACATAGACTTTAATATAACCAACACATTTGGTCTTACTTAATTTTGTTCTTTTATGAATAAGTTATGACGTTTTTACTTGAAACACTTGTTTTAGATTAGTTTCAAGACTAGCCACAAACCCTATTTTCCATGGAGTGTAACTCCAAAACTACAACGACCCACAAGCGGAAATTAATACCACAACTACTTGGATATGTTTTCTCAATGGCCTATCAATTTCATGGTCTAAATCATTCTAGAAAAAATTTTATTGTGAAAATGGTGAGATGATCTGCAAATAACATACCTTAGAAAACATCATCAAAAGAATTTATCCTCCCTTGAATTTCGACCTTCTTTACTTCACCTTCTCTTTGAAATTTAGCTGATATATCCTTTGGTTACCTCAGTCACCTGTAGATATTCAATATGCTCAAGTGTGATATAAAATTAGAGATCCTTGCCTCTTATTTATACTTTCATGTAGCTTCTTCAAGGGGTTACCTTTTAACCATATTAACCGACTTTCCTTATTTTAGGGTTAACCAACATCTAATCACTTGTCCAATTAGTAATTTATCCATTAAATTTATTATTTAAATAATTTATTTTGTATCCACTTTGAATTATAGTACACTCATCACTTCACTTTACCTCAAGGGGTTACATTCTAACCATCTTAAACCACTTTCCTTATTTTAGGGCTAACCCACTTCTAACCACTTGTCAACTTAGTAATTTCTCCATTAACTTTATTATTTAAATAATTTATTTTGTATTCACTTTGAATTATAGTACACTCATCAATTCACTTTATTATTTACCTTCTAAAAATATCTTAAACAACTTTGACTTCTTTGACCATTTGGGGCTTCTAGATGACTCATGAGAGTTCTCCAACTTCACATGGCCATAACTCTCTAACCGTGAGGAGTTATGTGACGTTCCACATACCAATGGAAATGGCATGACATGTACTATATATATAATATAGTATTACCTGCAAATATATCAAATCTCATACCATTATCCATCAAACAAAATTGGGTCCATTACCCAAACCTGGGTTCTCCAACTTCCTTTAAAGGTTGACATCAATGACAACCAACCTTAATCAACAAATTTCCCTATTCAATTGTAACAACCTTAATCAACAAATTTCCCCATTCATGAATCAAAGGTTGTAGCAACGCTGTTATTGGCAATGATACACACCTATTATTATATGCAAAATACCATATCGGGTTACCTTTATATGCGAAGTGGATTATAGTATAGCTATAATCCTTCTATCCATCTCATTCACCAGCCCAAGTCCATGCCTAATTTTGGAATTTTTATATGCTTACTATGGATCTTCTCGGCCAAAATATGGCTTGACATCAAAACACAAATGAATGAATACAATTACACATTCCCACCTTGTAGTTCTGACAAGAATTGGGTCTAGACTCAAATCCACGCTGTATTTAACACAATCAGAGACCTCCAGCTCACCATAAAGTCATGTGGCAGTACAAAAATCCATTTTTGTGTTGCGCAGGAAGAAATGGAACGATATTCTCGTAAGGTATCAACTTTGGCAAAGAGATTATAGACTCAAATCCATGCGGTATTTAACATAGTCAAAGACCTCTAGCTCACCATAAAGTCTTGTGACTGTACAAAAATCCATTTTTGTGTTGCTCAGAAAGCAATGGAACACTATTCTCGTAAGGTATCAAATTTGGCAAAGAGATTCAAGTTCCCATCTTGAAAACACGTCCTCCATGCTTTCACCAAATGATAGTTGTAGTTCAGTTTGTCAATTTGCCATATTCTTTCATAGGGTAGGCAACTTGTCGAAAGAAAGCATGTGTATGAAAATTTCCAAAGATCTCGTCCATATCTGGTAAATTTGTAAAGTTGTTTAAGGATTATATTATTAATTGCATTAATAATATAATAATATAATTTATCATATTGTAATCATTGTAAATTTATCTCGTCCATATGTAATAATTTCCAAATGATTGTAGCCATCATTTTTGTCAGAGATTAATCATTTCACCACCTGGATAGTGGCGGATCGGTGGTCGTCTTGACTCTTCAAGACTTGAGGATTAAACCACCGATTACAATTTTGTTTTACATAACTTAAATGGTGGCCGCCTTAACCTTTGCAGGCCACAAGACACCATCACCGCCTTGATTAAAATCCTTTAGAAGATCGAAGAGGCAATTCTCTGTGTTTAAATACCAGAGTCGAAATTGTAATCTATGAGATATCTTGAAAACATTTTTGAATCAAATTGGTTACTTTGTATTTGGAGTTCTGCTCTGCGTTTATATTTCGTTTTTGATTGAGTTTGTAAACTCTGTTCTGAATTTTTTGTTTCAGGATATCCACAGGCTTGAGTAATAGAGCCGTTTCCTTCCAAACCCCGAACCTCGAAGTGGTGGGCCCTAAGCCCATTCGAATTTCACAATTCGACAGTTCACGTTCTATTTTGTTTGTGCGTCGAGTGTTCATAAACCTTGAAATCCTGAATTTCGATCTGCCTAGGTCCCATGGCTCTCTCGCATTTCGCGATTCGACGATTGAGATTGTGTGTTGTTTTATATCAAGGGTTTGCAAACCTTGAAACCCGAAAGCATCAGGTCCACACTCCATTCACATTTCGCGATTCGGGAGTTGTTATGTGTGGCATTGGGTGTTCATGCTCGCTGAAACCCTGAACTCTGATTGGCCCCATTTTCCCACATTTGGTATCAGAGCTGCCAGTCTATCCTGTAGAGTATCCTGTCAGTTGCTCATTTCAACGCAGACAATTCCTATTGGTGCCCAATTTCACTTTCCTATTTTTCTGCGTGAAGGTTTATTTGATTTCTTTCAAAACTTTTATAAATGGCTGCGTCTGGTAGTAGTTCTTCTCAGATTCAGGTTCTTTTCCTGAGTGAGAAGTCATATGATTCTTGGTATATTTGGATGAGGACGATTTTGCGTTCTCAGGATTTGTGGACTTATGTTATTGATGGCTATCTCGAGCTAGTTGATGCTACATCAAAATTGGCTATGTCTAATGTTGACCGTGTTTTGCTGAAGGAAAACGGGAAGAAGGATAATAAAGCTCTTGGATTAATCCAGCAAGGATTAAATGAATCCATTTTTATGAATATTGCTACTGCTACATCTTCGAAGATGGCTTGGGACATTCTTGAAACCTGTTATCAAGGTGTGTCTGAGGTGAAGACAGTCAAGTTGCAGAACTTGAGAAGGGATTTCAAAAATTTGAAGATGAAGGATAATGAAAGTGTTGATACTTTCATGACTCAAGTAATGAGTGTTGTGAACCACCTCAGGTAGTATGGAGATGATGTTGATAATAAAAGAGTTATTGAGAAAGTTCTTAGAATTTTGCCCAAGAAGTTTGAACCTGTTGTGGTACCCATAGAGGAATTTAAGGATTTAAGTCTAATGCAAATTGATGAATTAACTGGTTCTCTTGTTGCTCATGAATCTATGATATTTAGATATGAGGAAGGATCCATGGAGCATGCTTTCAAATCCCAACTGCATGTTACCAAAGGAAGAGGAAGAGGAAGGTCTTATAATCTTGGAAGAGGAGGTCGATTTTTTGGCCCAAGGGACAACAGAGTTGAATCAGAGTTTGAGCAGAAGTCCCAACAGAATCCTCCTAATTTAAGAGGGAGCAACAGCAAACCTTGGCAGCAAGAAAATCAGAGGTATGACAAAACTAAAGTGCAATGTTATTATTGTAAGAAGTTTGGGCATTTTGCTAACAAATGTTGGAAGAAACAAGCAGATGTTGGAAAACACTCTGCACATATCACAAATGAGTCCGAGGATCATCAAAATCCTGTGTTTTTGACCTGTAACGTCACTCAGGAATGTGCAAATGATATTTGGTTTTTGGATAGTGGCTGCAGTAACCAAATGACTAATAATAAAGACTTGTTTTCTTCCATTGATACTAGTATTCAATCTGAAGTCAAACTAGGAAATGACTGTAAGGTTACAGTTAATGGTAAATGTATAGTTTTAGTTTACACTAAGAACAATCAGAGAAGAAATATTCATGATGTTTATTTTGTGCCTGGTCTAAAATGCAATCTTATTAGTGTTGGACAAGTGATGGAGAAAAAGTACAGAGTGTTCTTCAAGAACAAGGTATGTACAATCTATGATAAATTTCTCAACAAACAATTGATTGCAAGAGTAGAGATGACCAAGAATAGAATGTTTCCACTTGTTATGAGAAATGATTTGAGTGGTTCTTTGAATGCTTATAAAGCTGGAAGTTTAGATGAATCTTGGTTATGGCATTTGAGATATGGTAATTTACATTTTGGTGGCTTAGATCTGTTACAGAAGAAGCAGATGGTAAAAGGGTTACCTTGTATTCAACAACTTGCAAGCTCTTGTGAGAGTTGTATACTTGGGAAGCATCACATAGAGAAATTTGTTTCAGGTGTTTCCTACAGAGAAAAAGCTCCATTGGAAATTGTCCACACAGATTTATGTGGACCTATGAAAACACCTTCTTTAACTGGCTGTGTTTATTTTATGACTTTCATTGATGATTTCAGTAGGAAGATTTGGTTGTATTTGTTGAAACATAAATCTGAAGCCTTTGATGTTTTTAAGAAGTTTAAATCTATGGTTGAGAATGAGAGTGGTCAAACCATTAAAATCTTAAGGTTTGATAGAGGAGGTGAATACAAACTTAATGAATTCATTGAATTTTGTGATATTCATGGAATTAAAAGGCAATTTATTGCTCGATATACTCCACAACAAAATGGATTTGCTGAAAGGAAGAATCGGACCATCATGGATATGGCTCGAAGCATGTTGAAAGAGAAGCATATTTCAAATGAATATTGGGGAGATGCAGTTCTTTGTTCTATTTTTATCTTGAATAGAAGTCCGACCAAGACTGTGAGGGATCGTGTACCTCAGGAAGCTTGGGATGGTAAGCCTTGCAATGTTTCTCATTTCAGAATTTTTGGATGTGTTTCATTTGCACATGTACTTGTAGAAATGAGGAGAAAGTTGGATGACAAAAGAGAGAGATGTATCTTTATTGGATACAGTAAATAATCTAGGGCATATAAACTCTACAATCCCATCACCCAAAAATATGTAATCAACAGAGATGTTCAGTTTAAAGAAGATGAAGCCTGGGATGGAAGTATTGACAAATCAATTTTAGAGGGAGATGTGTTACCCCATGAAGATGATGACGGAGCTGAGTAGGCTGAAGAAGATCGACATATGGTTCCACATGCACATACGCCTGCAGCAAGAAGTCCAACAAGGCTAGCACTAGATTTCAGCCCATCTCAATTTAGAACCCCAAGAACTCATGAGCGTGGTGAGCCATGTGGATATGTTGGGCATCAATCAGATTCACAAGTAAGTAGTGAATCAAATCCCACTTTAGCTTCATTAAGAAACAGATTTAAAGGACAGAAGACTAGAAGCTTAAGAGAATTGTATGATCAAAATGAAGAAGTAGATCAGATTTTAAATTTTGCATTAATGGCATGTGATCCTGTAAGTTTTGATGAAGCTACTAAAGAGGATGTCTGGATAAAAGCAATGGATGAGGAGATTGATTCCATTGAAAGAAATAACACTTGGGATCTTGTAGATTTACCTTAAGGTAAGAACAATATTGGTGTTAAATGGGTTTATAAGACTAAGTTGAATGCAGAGGGTCAAGTTGAAAAATACAAGGCAAGACTTGTAGCTCAGGGGTATAGTCAACAACTCGGTATTGATTACAATGAAACCTTTGCTCATGTAGCAAGGATTGACATAGTGAGGATGGTCTTAGCTATTGCAGCTCAGAATAGATGGATCACGCATCAGATGGATGTTAAGTCTGCATTCTTGAATGGATATTTGGAAGGAGAGGTTTATGTAAGACAACCTCCGGGTTATGAGATTGATAAGCACAGAGATAAAGTTTATAAGTTGAGGAAAGCCTTGTATGGATTGAAGCAGACATCTAGAGTTTGGTATAGCAGGATTGATGAATACTCGATCAGTGTTGGATTCAACAGAAGTCCAAGTGAACCAACTCTGTATACAAAGATAGACCAGAAAGGTAAAATTTTGATTGTTTGTTTGTATGTTGATGACCTGATTTTTACTGGAGATCTATTTGTAGATGATTTTAAAAATTCCATGAAAACAGAGTTTGATGAAATATTTTATTGGAATTGAAGTGGATCAATCTAATGATGGCATTTTCATTTGTTAAAATAACTATGAAAATGAAGTGTTGAAAAGGTTTAGAATGTTGAATTGCAAGCCAACTGCAACACCAATGGCAACTGGTATTAAATTGAGCAAGTATGATGAGGAATCATATGTTGATCCAACTCTGTATAAGAGGCTGTTTGGAAGCCTTATGTACTTAACAACAACCAGACCTGATATCATGTTTGTAGTAAGTTTGATTTCAAGATTCATGGAGACTCCAAATAATACTCATTGGCAAGCAGGAAAGATGATCCTGAGATATATTGCTAAAACAACTGATTTTGGTATCCGATACACATCAAATTTGAACTTTGAGCTGATCGGATATACTGATAGTGATTTTGCAGGTTCCATTGTGTTATCACTCCAAGAAACTCTCCTAGGCTGTAAGTCGGAGATGCCTGGTAACTAACTCTTTTTGGAAATATTTTTTTAATATTTGATGTGGTTTTTGGATCAAGATGAATATCTAGGGACTGAACTGTGTGTTCAAGACTGTCTAGAAATATAAAATCTCACAAGGCCTTCTAATAATGCAGTCAGACAAGATTTGATAAAATGGGGAAGAAAACAGCTATTGAACCAGATTATACTTCATACAAACAAGCACAATGGGTTTAATAACCAAGGAAATAACTTATGATTATCAACTAAAACAATCAACCAGTGAGATGACAGTCACTGCAAATTGAATGAGCATCAACAAAGAACTTTCACTCATAAGATATCAGAGAGCAGAGGAGAAAAATATGACAACACAACTGAAGGAAGCTTGAATTTTTTTATAAAATAAGAATAAGTCTTTTCATTATAGTGGCAGCATCATAGAACCCAAAATCAAACCCCTTAATGCTCCAAATGTCTTTGGATTTATAGCCTTTTACAATCAATTTCAGATCCTAAAACAATGGATCTGAGATTCTAAAATTAGAAAGTCAAAACTAATTCACAAAAGACAAGGAGAGATCCTCGAGATGAGGTCAAACTCTATCTATTGGTCTTCAAACATTGGTTGGAAGTTGATGAAGTGTAGCCTAGCCTTCCAAGGCTCTTTGATCTGTCCCTTTAAAAGTGGAATTCGAATTTGATGATGTGTGCCAAAAATCCCTATTATTTTACCCTTGAAAATCACCAAATCTAGTCAAAAAAT